>OZ005655.1:291412456-291657456 GCA_963930645.1 Salticus scenicus | reverse complement strand
AAAATGAAGAATATGGACTTAAATCCTTTATACTTATCAGTACAGATATAATCTACGATTTACATTTCTACCATGCGTTTAAGTGAAATTTGCTTTCACAAACCTATGTCCTAATTTCCAATGAAATTTTGCTGCCTTAACATATCGCATTAGTTAAGTTAATTCGCATCGTTAGTTAAGATCGTATCATTAATTAAAACATATTAACAAGAACTGGACCGGAGCATAGCAAAATTATGATGGCGTGAGTAGTCAAATAAGAGCTTTCGGATGTTCTGCAGCACGCAAAATAATGGAAATATCAAAAGTTCGAAAATCCGTGAAAATGAATTGCCGCACCAGGCGGATGCAAATGATGTATCATGCATGTTATTGATACGCAACTTCTTAGAGGAATCATGATGAATCGATTCTATTTTTACTGAAATTAAGAAGTGAAACATGCGTCTCTCAGAAAACGATACAAAGAAATATTTTTTTAAAGCTATAAATGCTGATGGATTGTCACGATACATTTTTCAAGCTTATTAACTCTCGAAGCATGACACAGAAATGAATAAATTACCAATGCAATTACAGTTGTGCTTGAATATATCCTGGGAAACAATTCGATGCAACAAAATTCTTGTGATATCCATTGACTTATTACAGGGATGGAACACGGGCGCAGAATTCATACCGGAATCTGTTTAAGAAATTCCTCTACCTATAATATCTTTGATTTAAGAATTAGAAAAATTTCTTACATTGATAGTGGTATGAATTCTGCGCCCGTGTTCCATCCCTGTTATTATGAAAGCAACTATTTGAGAATGTTTCCTTAATAAAAATTCTATTTTATTCAATAACTGGAAGTGTTAGTATTTTACGTATATTTTTCTGAATTTTTAGGGTACTTGACAAGGTTTTTAGTGTGAGTTAGTTTATATATTTCGCTATAAAATTTTACAAAAAATGAATTTTTTTTTTGTCATTCGCATATGCGCAGTTAAACTAATCTTCATACAAATGTTCAAATTTCGTAAGATACCTAATATATATTTGTATTTCGAGTGCAGTATATATTTTCTAAAATGCTATTGTAATTTATCTAAAAAAAATCATTAAATTTCGTTGATGCTACATACAAGAAACAGAAATATGCTTAATTGTTTAAAGATCATGCATAAATGCTTATAACTTTTTTTAAGTTTCAAATATACTATTATTACACAAACGCATCGAAAAATTCGTACAGAGTCTATAATATCAGCTACAGTTACAATTGATTTCACTCTTTTAATGATACAGCGTGATCTCAAACACTATTTTTTACTCAGTTTGTTGTCGGTCCCATATTTATTTTATTAATACAGGGTGATTATAATTAAAGTTACTATTTCAAAACGCTATAATTTTTAAAATTACCCATCAGAGTGATTTGATATTTTACCAGAGCAATCGTGAGGCAATGGAATTTTGTTTGGCAAAAGAGAAATATATAGTTCCAAAATGTGTCGTTAATTATCCGTAAAGTATTTGTTTCATGAAACTCCTCTTTTTCTCTTTTCACTATGACTGTTTCCGCTGTAAACAAGTATTCTTGTTTTTTGCTAAAAAAAAAATGTAGTAAAACATTGAAGTCTATTGTTTCTTGCTATTCCTCTGTGTTGCTGACGACATTCCTGTGTTTAATGAGTCCATTTAGGCGTTTTCCCCGACATTACCCTGACAGTGCCCTCTATAGGAACATGTTGTTACTACTTTTTTCCTCTCCCAAGCAAAATTTCCTTGCGTCACGATTGATCTGGTAAAATATCAAATTGCTGTGATGGGTAGTTTTAAAATTATAGCGTTTTGAAATCGTATCTTTAATTTTAATCAACCTGTACAATCTTCACTGAACAACACTGAAACGATCCTTTACTTTACATATCCAAAGTTATAGAACATTTCATCAAGTGGAAAAATTTTAAATATAATAATAATAAAAATAAACTTAAAAAGAAAAAAAAAATCTTGCTAAACTTTTAAATAGGAATGTGAAACAATAGGAAAGGAATAGGAAGTTTTGTACTCATATATAATGATAAATACGTAGGAAATGGCAATTCGTTACAATCCCTATACTATTCATATATAAAATTATGTGTAAAGTACATTATCTGAAATTGAGCTCTCATAGAGCCATATACTTAGGAACAGAAACGTACAAAAAAAGATCTTCAAAAATAGCTATAAAAAATACAAATTATTTGTGAATCAATCAATATATACAATTAGAAAGGCGAGTCTGTTAACGAAAATAGGAGTGGTGAAAAGGAAAAAGGGAATTGCAACACTTCCACTCAAAATGCAAACTTATAAATTAAAACACAATGGTTTTTTAAAACCAAATTGCTGCAAATTGAGCATGCATAGAAATCTTTGAGCTAATTAGAAATGGCCATTTTATAGGATTTTCCTATCATTAAAAGATGAAAAAAAAAAAAAAAAAAAAAGGAAATATGACATCAAAACTATTTATACACGTTAATTGTATTCTCTTTTACATAAAAACGCAATTTTATTTTTCAAATAACTTTTCTAAGGCTATTTCTAAAGTATGAACGTTATACATGCGTTTTACTCTCAAGCAGTATGGTATACAATAACCTCCTAAACTAGATGCCTGTCGCGTGGCTCGAAAACTTGGCAACAGTTCAAGCGGTAGACAGCGCCACCTGGTACAGATTGTAAGACTTTTTTATTCAACAGCCACCAAAAATTTTTTAAAGTGGGATTAGATATACATATAAAATCTTTTTGTAAAAAAATAGAACCGACTCCAAAAAAGAACTACTATTCAAACAACTAAAAATGAAAGAAAATTGGCAGAAAATGAAACTGTAAATTGCGCCTAAAAGTATAAAATAATTTCCTTCGCCAAACAACCTATAACACTACAATTAATCATAACTTTTGAAGTCGGCGCAAAATTAAATAAAATCTAATTAGTTTTTAAAGGTTTGTCTTTAGATTGGTAGCAACAAATCGTGTTGGCTCGAATGATCCACTTTCATGTTTCCTTTATTATTTTATCACTGTATACAACTGGTCCATTAGTAGCCATTGGTCCATTAGTAACCGCATTGTGAACATTCTTCACAATGCGGTATTTATGTTTCTACGAAGTTAGAGTTTCCTTTGCAAATTTGGTATAACTTTAATAACTATCATCCTTGATGGCTTTTGGATTTGGCGATAAAAACGTAAGGCAAAAATATATACGCAAGATGTATATTTTCATAATATATATGGTACGATGCGTTGTTTCATATTCTTGATTACTCTCTTGATATACCTTATTAAAATAATCATGATATCCAAAAGAAATTAAATATGTTTGCCAGATAATTTTACGATTTTTCGTTCACCAAGGATTTCAGAAGTTGGCATCTTCGCCAACTTTTGCTGCTTCAATATCTTATTTGTTTTCTTGAATCAGAACTTGAACTTCTCTACGACAAGTAGTTTTCGGCTGCGTTTTGCAGGTAACAATGTGAGATACGTATTTTGAATAGGATTTGATTTTTGTATTGAATAAAGGTATCAATTTTTATTTAATTTTGCGCTGACTTCAAAAGTTATGATTAATTGTAGTGTTATAGTGCTTAATTTTTTTTTTTCAGGCTCGGGCTCAAGTTTTTTTTGTGTATACTCGGGCCGGGCCTGAATGAAATTTTCTCCGCTTCGTATCGGCCCGAATCTTTTTCTGGTTTCCTCGTTAATCAACGAAAAAGAAAAATGATAAAATATTTCTTCGGTCATTTACTTACATAATTTTACAGGCTGGTATGTCACAAAGTTTAATTTTGTTAAAAAATGTCTGTAACTTCAATTTAATTGTCTATGAGTCTGAATGTTCGAAATCTGATTTTTCACAAATATTTTTAGCATGCCTTGAAATTAATATATTTTATTTAAAGTAATATTAGATGGTTTCCTATTCAAAATAGTATGCATGTCACTACCAGTTTGCGTACATGTACATAACAAAAGAAATTAGATACGTTACTGTGTATAAGGCTTTGTTTCCTATGATCTGTTGAGTTTAGGTGGTATGAAGGCTATAAGAGTCCTTCCGCTGTAACTTTTTCTCTAAGGCCCCTTTTTCTTTTCTTCAATGGATGACAGTAGCATAATTTTTATCATGGGCAAAAGCAACTTTTCTATTGAATATTGTTGGATTAACATTAAAGTTTTGTTTACCGGATCACATGAAAGAGTCGGATACATTACGGTATATAAGAGGAAATGGTTGAAAGTGCATTTTTAGTAGTATTAATCATTTTAAATACCTTCCTATATTGTTTGATGAATGCTATAATTTTCAATTTGACTTTCTGTTTGTCTTTGTGCCTTGTCTATAATAATGAATTTCTTTTTATATATAATTATCTTGTAAAAGTTCAGCATTTTTGTTAAAGAACGTACTATTGTTTGGTTATGTAAAACCTCTGCAAAACACATACTAAAAATCTTTTTCATAGAAAGGCATGGATTTTTTTGGTTATTTTTACAATTTTTTTAATCGGACTGGGTCGGGTCGGGCCTGATTTTATCGTTTTTTTGTCCGGGCCGGGCCATACACTGTTAAAAAATAAACGGGCCGGGCCCAGGCCCAGACTGAATTTTTCGATTTCATACCGGGCAGGGCCGGGTAAGCAAAGCCTTCGTACGGACCGGGCCGGGCCCGGGCCTCATAATTTCGGCCCGTGCAGATCACTAATAGACCTTACGTAAAAGAATTAGGGATGATCTTGCAATAACTTTAAAATTATTAAAAATAAAATTATAACAAAAATCGTGTTTTTTTTTTTTTTTTTTTTTTTTTATTAACACAGGTGTTTATTTTTTAATATCCCCCTCCACACACACACACATACACATTGATTTTTTTTTTAACACAGGTATGCAATTTTTAACCCCCCCCCCCCCACATACACACACACACATAAAAAAAAACTAAAGTAATTGATAAATTTAAAAAAAAAATATATATATATATATCCCTAATTCTTTTAAGTAGGTTCTATTAAACATAAAAAATAAATATTAAGTTTTTTCTTAAATATCTGTAGATGTTTTGATTTGAATATCTGTAGGTGATTTGAATTCATCAAAAAATGCAAACTGAGAAAACGCAATTTTAAGATTTCAAATCTGTAAGAAATACATCAAAAATCATAGTCACTGTTGACTGAATATGTATTTTATTCAATCAAACCCAATATAGTTCAATTTATAAATATTAAATGGAAATATAAACTTTATGCTGAAATCTTCAGTGGTGCCAAGTCCCTTTAAGTGCTTCAAAAATAAACAAATTCAAGAAAGACTCCGTTTTTAATCTTATTTTTAATAATAAAAAAATAAATAACTTTTTTTTGTTGTTTGTTTGTCATGTTAAATGCAATTTTCGTCCGATCTATACATTCTTTTAAGTAAAGGATGACCCAATTAAGTTCTTTACTAGGACAGCATTTATTTAAAAATAAAAAATACTATTGACTTTTTTTTTTTTTTAAATACGAATTTAAGCATAAAATATTTTTTAACTTTAGATTTTTTAAAATATTCTTTTCTTGAAATTCAAACTTTAGGCACATACATACGTTTCATGAAAAACATATTAAAGTTTATTGGATTTATTTTGAAAATTTCGCTGTTGAATATCCGTTTAACTCAGTACTGAATTTTACCAACACTTGCTGAGGCATTTATTGAACTATTAAGTTAGGGCTAAGATGATGATGGGCTAAGACTGGGTAGTACTTTAAAATAATAATAATAATAATAATTGTTACTATTATTTTGAATGAATAGTTATAAGGCAGCGTGCCAATAACTATTTTACAAATAACCAGCACAAATAATCACGATTTCTCGAATTATTGACCTCATGATAGACAAAAATTCCGATGTGTAAATTTGAGAAGATAAAATTTTATATATATATACACCCCGCAACAAAAAAATAGGTACAAAGGGTTTTTTCTTTGATTTTTCATAAAAGAACATTATCTAAATTGTGCTTATCATTCATTATTATCATAAAATAACACTATTCCCGGACTCATTTTTGTTTTAAGACTAATTTAGAAATGTTTTAAGACGACATTCCGCGACAAAAAGATAGGAACAAAGGGTTTTTTTTTTAAATTTTTCATAAAATAACATTATCTAAATTGTGCTGATCATTTATTATCATAACAAAATATTATCATATCAAAACCATACTAAATATTTGAATTATATTCAAAATATTCATATTCAAAATAATTATATTCAAAAATATAAAAAAAACCCCTTTGTTCCTATCTTTTTGTCGCGGTGTGTAGTCTTAAATAAGAAAAATTTTAGTCTTAAAATTTTTCTAAATTAGTCTTAAAATAAAAATTAGTCCGGGAATAGTGTTATTTTATGATAATAATAAATGATAAGCACAATTTAGATAATGTTACTTTATGAAAAATCAAAGAAAAAACCCTTTGTATACCTATCTTTTTGTCGCGGGGTGTATATATATATAAACAAGTAAATCTGTGCGAAAATTTCACACTTTATTTCTTTACTCATTTACCTTTAAACTTTGAAACTCATAAATCTCAAACCAATCTCTCCACCCAATTTTAATTTTAATTCATCAGAAGCTAAGCTATTGCGAAAACCAAATTAATATTGTGCGATGAAACGCTAATAATAGTTAAACCAAAGAAAGGTTTCAAAATTAAATTCATGTTTGACTACCCAGTTTTCATATTTTGCCATGCAGTACAGCTTTAGTATTAGGATCCCCTTGGCGACTATATATATATAAATTCAATAAATAGAAACACTTTCCCTACGTAGGACGACGTATCGTAAAATTCTAATTACTACTAAAAAAGTAATCAAGATAGAAACCTGATTTTTATTTAAATTTTAATGACATTAAAAACTGAGACAGACAATATACACTAAAAATATGCCATTTAAAATATTAAAATCACAAAACATAAATTTAAACGTTTCGAGTCTTTTACAGGCTTTACTGATGAGGAGCCTGTAACAGGCTCGAAACGTTTAAATTTATGTTTTGTGTTTTATTGTTTTAAATTGTATATTTTTAGTGTATATTGTCTGTCTCAGTTTTTAATGTGATTAAAATTTAGTTTAACTTCGAGACGTAATGATATTTAAATATTTTAATTGATTTTTATTTGCCTGTTTTATTCTGTGCATAAATTTGGTTGAGTGCATAATTTAAATAAAAAGTTGATTACCTTTAAAAGAAGTTTCATTAGGAGGGAAAATTTAAAACGTACGATGACAAAATTTGTTTTGTTTATGTAACTATATATTTTTTCCATTTGTGCAATCAAAATAACAAACGTATCAAGCAAATTGCACATTTTCTCTACTCATCAACAATTGTAACTGACCGTAGTTCGAAATCAGCAGACTGAAAAATAGTGAAATATATTTTTTTTTATGCACATTTATTTTAATTGGACAAAATCAAGCAAAATGTTATTATTTTTATTTTATAAGAATAATAACTATACAAGCTTGAAAAATATTAAAAAGCAAATACGTCTTTTAGGAGAGAGAGAGAGAGAGAAAAGAAAAGAAGAAGAAGAAAGAAAGAAAATGAGAGATTAAAATTAAAGTTTTCTGTGTAAGTGCCGCAAGTAGCCGGCCGATAAGAAGAAAAAAAAAAAAAAAAAAAACGGAGCCTTGAGGAGTTTCTCTACAACAGTACGTTACTTAATTAAAAAGGGGGGGGGGATATTGCGTAGTCATGTGTAACCTGTTGAGTGCCGTAGATTTCTATACGCACACATATGTTAGTGGCATAACGATATCGATTTCTGTGAAAAAAATTTAAATGATTTAAACACGATTACTTAAAATTATTTTGTTAAATGTTTTAAAGAAACGCCAAAAGGCGGGACTATTGTTGAAAACAGAAAAATCTGCCGAGTGCAGAGGATTAAAATATATGAACATTTGACAGATAAATTATATATATATGTAGATTACAGTCACGAATTATAGAAAGAATACCCCAGTTTAGAAATAAAAATTTAGAAAAGGAAATAACGTACAATCGTGAAGCATAAAAATAACTTACACCAATAAAACATTAAAGGAAGTTTGAGCAAGTGAAATATTATACCGAATTTCAAAATTCGTAAAGGGTTAACAGATTAATAATCTAAATAGTTTATAATTTAAGTAATAAATAATTAATATAATTATATAAATTATAGTTTATTTCTTTTATTTTCCCCTCATTTGATGTTATCGTAATAAACACGGTGGCTGTTACAACAGGAAAATATCTAGTAAAGTAACACAATACTGATGAAAGCAAAAAACCAAATCAAGCAGTTTTCCTCAAACAACTACTTCGATAATATTATACCGATTGTAATGTTGCAATGAAGATGTAATTTCTCCTCGGCCATCCATTAAATCATCTTTCTCTACAGAGGAACCTTTCAGCTGTTTAATTTCACGTTATTAACTTTTTAACGATAATATTTCGCAAAACGAGAAGAATAAATAAATTACGTGAAAAGCTATCCTTGTTTTTCTGAACCTGTTTCCTGGTTAAGCAGAGAGAAGCTTCTTGACTGCCTTGATCTTTGGTGCCGATGCATTTTTAATAAATCACCCTTGAACTTGGGCTAACCTCTTTCCTTTTTACAACGGGCTTTCATGTATTTTTGATCTTTTGACATGTAGCAATATGAATTATAGTATAGATTGTATTGGATCGTGAAATAACGGAACGCTTCAAGCTTCCGAGCCATCTCCAAAGAAAACAGGTCACTGAATTCGAAAATGCACCTTTGTGATAAGAAATAATTATTTATTTATTTTTATATTTATTTTAAAATGTCAAAAGCATTATTGCTTTTAAAGCGCAATTTTCCACAGTATTCAAGTTTATAGACCCTGTGAAAATGTTTTCTTTTTCTTTCTTTTTTTTTTTTTTTTTTTTTTTTTGCGGCATCCAGCTAAAATACACCATTTAAAACCAATCTAGGAAAAGAAAACTTATGCATTCTCACTGCATTTCTTTTCAACGTCGATAGCCATTTCATGTTATGAATGAAAATGAATTATACAAAATTTGACCATTTGATGAATATGAAAAATTAATTTGTCTCTATTTTTCTTTTTTCTTTTTTCATCTTTATATCATTTAATCTATTCACAACGACACTTTTCCTTTTCTACATACCGAACACTATAGTGAGGAAAGTATTGTAATCATGTCAAAAATCCGAATTTGAGATTTTGGTGTTTCTATACGTTTCGAGGTCCCCTGAGTCCGTTTCCACTATTTTTACGATGATGTGTATGTATGTGTGTATGTATGTGTGTGTGTATGTCTGTGAGTGAACACGCTAGCGTCTAAACGCTTTGTTGGAATAAGCTGTAAGTTGGTACGTATATTGTAAGTCACCCTAGTACGAACCCTATTGATTTTGGTGAATCTAGCACTTATAGTATTTTTACAGGAACACCAGGAATAATCCTTTATCATTATGGCCTATGGGGGCAAAATTATTAAAAGTGCAATAGCGTCTAAACGCTTTATTAATCTGAGCAAAAAATTTTCAGACATGTTATAGGTCTCAGTTGCACGAACTGTATAGATTTTGGTGAATTTAGCACTTACAGTTTTTTTACAGGGACACAAAGAAAAATTCTTTATCATTATGGCCTATGGGACCCAATTTTTAAAAGTGCGATAGCATCTAAACGCCTTATTCAGTTGAGCTGAAAATTTATATAAATATTATAAATCACTGTTGCACTAATTATAAGCATTTTGGTGAATCTAGCATTTATAGGTTTTTACAGGGACACAACGAAAAATTCTTTATTATTATGATCTATGGGCTCAAAGTTCAGTAGCGTTCAATAAAACATCGTGTAATGTATGGAGAAAAATGCTAAAGCACTCTATTATGGTTTTCTCTCTTTTGTTTGTTTAACAACACCTCTTTCTTTACTTTATCTACAAAACTGTTAATTACTCAATGTTCGGAAAGTCGAGTGGAGTCACTCCAGATTTTTTAGAGTACGATGTAAGGGAAAAAAACATACATCAGAATTTAAGTTTATCTATTCGATTAGAAATTATATTAAAATATGCTTCTGCAATCCCCCAGTTTAAGCAACAGTTTAATTAGTTAATCTTTGTGATGTCGATTATCACACATTCTAAAAAAATATATTATCATATTTATATATATATATACATAGAAAATAAATAAAGTAACGAACGCATTTTTATGACCTCGAAATTATAACTTAAATTCACATAGAGTGTGTTCTTTAAATTTTTATATCTTTCCTCTTACCACATATGTATCTTTTGCTAATTACAACTCTATCGAAACCTTTGATCATGTATTATTCTTTCTTTAACGTAATGCAGATCGACAATAGCATGTTGTGATTTTTTCTAATTCGGTTTCTTTTCATGTTGCAAATAAATGCAGTTAGTAGCCATGTATGAATTCTTGTCTCATAACATGATACATTCATTTTGCTCAAAGGTTCCGTGTTCCCATGGCGAAGGTTGGCTTTTATTAAGTACCGTTTAAATTATAATTATATGGTAACCTTTACAAAAATTGAATGTATTTTTATGTAACATAATTGCAAGCATTTTTTCTCTATTATTTTAAATTTAGCTTCGCTTTGGTGAAAGTAATGAAGAAATCGGAGCATCACTTCATCACCAATAACTAAGTGGTAAAGTCAACATTTTGGGCTCCCACTCCAATATTATTAAAATTGCTTTAATACTAACTAATAATAATAATACCTTTACAAAAATGGTCACCGTGACAGTAATAAAATTTTTAATATAAAATCAAATAAAATTTTTAATAAAATTTTTCGTGATTATCTACAAAAATGCCTGGATTAATGACCACTGTGTCATTGACGGTTCACATCGCAAAGATTTCAAAGCTGTTTTCAAATTAAACTTCAATAACCGATGGCCATCTACATCTTCGTTACAATCTTCATTAACCCTTTCAGTCGCAGTGTTCCCGCTGATGGAACACCTAATTTTAATTCTCAAGTGCAAAAACTCATCCCTGAAATTTTTTAGCAAAAATTTACATTTATAACATAGCAGAAAAGGCCCTTTTTTTAACGTGAAAATTTAAAATGTGTTCTACTTTAATTATGTTCGTAAATTCCTGTGGCAGTGTAATTTAAATGATCCGAATTACCGTGCGCCGCAAAGGGTTAAAATACTCCGAAATAAATTGAAATGTTGGGATCTATGCAACTTTTACGAGTTTTCGTTGTCGGTAATGTTTACTTATAAAGTGATTTATTTATTAAATTAAATATTATTTTAATTTAATAAGGTTTACTTACAGATGTTTCAAACCGAAAATTTCTCGAAAAAGAACAATGCTATTTTTTTATTTTTCAAATATTTATGATCAGCTATGTGTCTAAAAGCCATTTTAAAAATTAGTTTAGTAATTTTTAAAATAAATTAAGTAATGAACGTTAAAGGGTTAAGGGGTTTATAGTAATGATGCGAATATTGTATTGTATCACTTTTCACTTATGCCAATGTTTTATCACTTGAGAAGAGTTTTAATGACCGAGTCATATAATGCTTATAAATAAATTATAAATAAAATACATTCTTGAAACTATAGATTATTTTCCGGATTTACACTATGCAAGATTAAGTATTGTAATAACAAGGGCTTGTGAAATACGGTCACCTAGTAGCCTTTGGTGACCAATATACACTGTTAAAAATTTCTGTAAAAATACAGAAAAAGTATTGAGAATCGCCGTAAATGTACATGAGTTCACTGTTAAAAGCAGTGAATCAAGAAACTCGGTTCACTGTCAAAAATTTCTGTAAAAGTACAGAAAAAGTATTGAGACTCTCCGTAAATTTACATGAGTTCTCTGTTAAAAGCATTGAACCAAGAAACTCAGTTCTTAATTTACAGATATTTCCCTTTTGAAAACAACGTTTTCCCTGTAGGGATTTTGACTGATACATTAAATAAAAAATTATGTAAATGCATAACCTTAAATTATTTTTATATTAAAGTAAATACCTATATATATATATAGTATATATATATAATATATATATATAACTAGAAGTTTTGAAGGCAAAAATATACTGAATAGTTTGTTTCATTGCAGTGTACTATTACGTGAAAAGGGGGGAAAAAGGGAACGTTAGGGAAAATTAGATTGTTTCTGCGGAATGTTTATCTTCGTATCTACACATTAAAAGTTTGTTGTTGTTGTCTGTATTGAAGAACTTAAAGCAATTCATGTTTTCATTTGGAATTCATAATTAGGTAAGTTAAATTTTATATAATCTTTTATCCTATTTTAATAATCAACAAAAACAATGACTGTTCATGTTAGTTATATTAGCGGTTATTTTTTTTTATATTTAAATCCTGAAACTTATAAACAGAGTTATTCAATTTAAAGATACCTAGAATCTAGTATGTAGTATCTAGCTTCGTATTTCTGTTACATAATACTTTATGTATTTACTGCGGAGGGCAAAATTATACAAATTGTTTCTTATAATCTGAGCCGCTTTTTCTTCTAGAGTTTAGAAGAAAACTGCTTTAGCAGAAGATATACAAAATAAACATAGATATATTAATTTGTTAGAAAGCAGTTATTGTAAAGGATGAAAAAAGTGTATGTGGGGGGGGGAGGTGTTAAACACAGTTTAGCATATCCATAAAAACAATTTAGCACATCCCTAAAAACAGAGAAACATTATTACAAATTATATATGAGTATTTGATGTTAAACACTATTTTTTCGGGGAGGGGAGTTGTACATCAACCCAGCAATGTTTTTTTTTTTTTTTTTTTTTTCTCTTTTTACTTTCTTCTATATGTAATATAGAGAAAGTATTGGATTCGTAAAAATTTTCGACCTCGGGTTTTTGATGGATTTACACGTTTTGAGAGCTGTAGAACACGATTTGACCATTTTTAGAAAATGTCTGTCTGTCTGTCAGTCTGTCTGTGTGTGTGTGTGTGTGACAAAATTTTGTGGCAACTGTATCTCAGGAACTACTGCACAGAATTTCATACAAATTAGTATGTAGTTGCACCTTGACATAAATTAGTGCCTATCAACTTTTGGTAAAAATTGTCTTACAGGTTGCGTTGCCATCCCGCTTTTTCTAAATTTTTAACATGGTGATATAGGGCAAAATTTTGTATAAATGTGCAAAAAGAGAATTATGTTTTAGTAATCATTATGAAATTTACAAGAATTATTTATAATAGAGGTAGTCAACTGGGGAAAAATTTTTGTATGTGTAGGAGCCTCGAGGAAGTCCCCCCTCGAGGGGAGAAAATTTTCAAGATGGGTATCTTTCGAAAGGTCTCGTCAATACCTTTAAAACGAATGGTTGAACTATAAATCTGTGATAATTTAAAACAAAGTTATCTATTTCTTTTACTTTTAACAAAAAGTAACTTAGAAAAAAAATCGTTTTTTTTTTTTAACGAAATTTAACCAGACTTGGTATTTAGTTGGCCCCTGACATAAACTGGCGATGATTAGATTTGGGGATCAATCACTCAACAGGTGGTGCTGTGATCGTATTTTTTCTAAATTTTTAACATGGAAGTATAGGACAAAATTTCGTATAAATGTACATAATGGGAGTTATTCTTAACCTGAGATTGTGAAATTAATATGAATTATTGATAATATTAGTAGTTAGTTAGGGAAAAAATCTCGGTCATCGCTTCCCCCCCCCCCTCAGGGGAAAGTACCCCGGGGAATTTTTAAGATGGGTATCTTTCGAAAGGTCTCGTCAATATCTTTAAAACTAATGGTTGAACTATAAATATGTGATAATTTAAAACAAAGTTATCGATTTTTTTTTTTTTTTTTTAACGAAAAAAAACTTTGAAAAAAAAATCGTATTTTTTTTTTTTTTTTTTTTATTGTTACTGCGTGAATTTGTATAGGAAAATATAGAAGAAAGTCTTGTGGTGGCCACAGCATACTAGTTTTTTATAAAATAGCATATTATTAAATACAATGAATATTTATGATTATACGTTTATAGCATTAGCAATTCTTTCAATCATTCTTCTTTACGAATACACAAACCTGGATGATATTTATCATAAAAACAAGAAAAACACAAATTTTGTCGACAACTTGCAGAACAAATAAATGCAGCTTTTTACTTTCTTCTATATGTAATATAGAGAAAGTATTGGATTCGTAAAAATTTTCGACCTCGGGTTTTTGATGGATTTACACGTTTTGAGAGCTGTAGAACACGATTTGACCCTTTTTAGAAAATGTCTGTCTGTCTGTCTGTCTGTCAGTCTGTCTGTGTGTGTGTGTGTGACAAAATTTTGTGGCAACTGTATCTCAGGAACTACTGAAAAGAATTTCATACAAATTAGTATGTAGTTGCACCTTGACATAAATTAGTGCCTATCAACTTTTGGTAAAAATTGTCTTACAGGTTGCGTTGCCATCCCGCTTTTTCTAAATTTTTAACATGGTGATATAGGACAAAATTTTGTATAAATGTGCATAAAGAGAATTATTTTTTAGTAATCATTATGAAATTTACGAGAATTATTTATAATAGAGGTTGTCAACTGGGGAAAAAATTTTGTATGCGTAGGAGCCTCGTGAACCCCCCTGGGGGGGAAGTCCCCCCTCGAGAGGAGTAAATTTTCAAGATGGGTATCTTTCGAAAGGTCTCGTCGATACCTTTAAAACGAATGGTTGAACTATAAAGCTGTGATAAATTAAAACAAAGTTATCGATTTTTTTTTTACTTTTAACAAAAAGTAACTTAGAAAAAAAATCGCATTTTTTTTTTTTTTTTTTTTTTTTTTTTAAACGAAATTTAACCAGACTTGGTATTTAGTTGGCCCCTGACATAAACTGGGGCTGATTAGATTTGGGGATCAATCACTCAACAGGTGGTGCTGTGATCGTATTTTTTCTAAATTTTTAACATGGCAGTAGGACAAAATTTCGTATAAATGTACATAATGGGAGTTATTGTTAACCTGTGATTGTGAAATTAATATGAATTATTGATAATAGTAGTAGTTAATTAGGAAAAAAATCTCGGTCATCGCCCCCCCCCAGGGGAAAGTACCCCCGGGGGGGGTAAATATTCAAGATGGGTATCTTTCGAAAGGTCTCGTCAATATCTTTAAAACGAATGGTTGAACTATAAATATGTGATAATTTAAAACAAAGTTATCGATTTTTTTTTTTTTTTTTTTTTAACGAAAAAAAATTTTGAAAAAAAAAAATCTTTTTTTTTTTTTTTTTTTTTTAATATTGTTACTGCGTGAATTTGTATAGGAAAATATAGAAGAAAGTCTTGTGGTGGCCACAGCATACTAGTTTTGTTTTGTGAGTGTTAACATTTAATATATAAATTAAGAAACAATGCAAGAAAAACGATAAAATTATTTTTTTTCCACAGCGATAATACTGGAAGTGGGGAGGGGAGGGAGATTAGATTAAATTTTCAAACTAGTAGCACAATCTACTCATAAATTGATGTTTAAAGATTAAATGTATAGTTTATGAATCAAGCAGAGTAGAGAAATGTTTAATACTAAATTTTACACAGGCTACATTCTGTGAATAAATTCAAATCGAAGTTTAAAAAAGTTCAATTTAATTCGGAATTATTTTGAAGTATAAAAACAACTGGATTGTCGAATTACACTAGATAAATGTTTCCTAACCATACGTTGCCTAAACTACACCTACACGCTTATACAGCGGGGCGTAGACCCGTAGACGTTGATTACAGGTTAACTGCAATTAAAAAAAATATTTTTTTGTTGAAATAAGTCAAACTTACACTGCCCTATCAACACAAAGTCCGAAAACTTTCCGACAAGATTTCGGTATGAATTAAAACATTGTTTCTTAAGCGTTTCTTTTCTTTTCTTTATTTTTTGAGAAGAGCATATGTCTAATGGCCAGAAAAGTTTGTTAAATGAGCAATGATTTTCTCCGAAAGGAATAAATTTAAATTTGAATCAGAACCATAATGACCAGAAATATTATTGCGAATTATATAGATCTTTGATGCCAAACTTTTTTTAGTGTGCGTGTGTGTGTGTGTGTGGGTGGGTGATGGGAATGATTTGTATGGATACAACACAATATTTTCAATTTTGTTTTCTGAGATGTTTGAAAATCTGTTTGTGTGTACAATATTTATATATTTGATGTAACAAAGCAGAAACAAGCAACATGGAAAAACTAATAAAATTGTTTCTTTACCCCCAGCGGGAATGAATGGGGAAGGAGTTAAATTACACTTTCAAACTTGTTAATTTTCTGTGTACAAATTGTTATTCAAAGATTGAAAACATAACATTAAGTTCTACGAAGAAATGTTTAAATGAATGCGAAATTTTATCAAGGTTACATTTTTCGAACCAATTCAAAACTACAACTTTCAAATGTATAACTAATGCACATATGTTTTTTGTACTTTTCTGCCGTAACTACAGTCATGACAATATTTCGTCCACAAATTTATTTTGTAAGGCAGAGATAGCTGAAATGACAAATGGCTGTAATTTAAAACTACTTTTTCGCTAAAATAGATCTAATTGATACTGCCCTATCAAAACTGGGCCAGAAAATATTCAATTAATTTTTTACATACACACAAAAAAAAATCATGTTAAGCATCATTTTTTTTCTTTGTGAGGTGTGAGTGTGTGTAGGGGGGGAGGGGGGTTAAAGAACCAGAAAATTTTGTTCTGAGGATTAGGCAGCTTAGACTGTTTTTAGAAAATGTCTGTCTCTCTGTGTGTGTATCACAAATTTTGTGGACGCTGTATCTCACGAACCAATGAACGAAATTTAACCTAAGTTGGTGTTTAGTTGGACCCTGACATTAACTAGTTCTGATTAGATTTATGGAACAATGGCTCAACAGGTGGTGCTGTGATGGCATTTTTCTAAATTTTCAACATGACAATATAGGACAAAATTTCGTATAAATGTACATAATGAGAGTTATTTTAATCGTGTGATTGTAAAATTAATATGAATTATTAATAATAGTAGTAGTTAACTAGGGGAAAAAATTTGCATGGAGGGGCATCGCTCCCCCCTTGGGGGTTAAGTACCCCCCAGGGGGAGTAAATTTTCAATATGGGTATCTTTCGAAAGATATCGTCAATACCTTTAAAACTAATGGTTGAACTATAGATATGTAATAATTTAAAACAAAGTTATCCATTTTTTCCTTTTTTTTTTTTTTTTTTTTTTTTTTTTCTTTTAACGAAAAAAACTTGGAAAGAAGTCATTTCTTTTGATTTTGAAAAAAAAACTGACATCTTTCGGCATTTAGTAATAATTCTATCAGATAAAAATCTTCTGCATTTATAATTGAAAAGAATTTGATAATTTAATAAGTAATTTTTATTGTATAAGTTTTGTGTAATATTATATAGAAGAAAATCATGTGGTGGTCACATCCTACTAGTTTTTAGTTTAATATCGTCTGAAACATCTATATGTTTTCTTATATATTCTTTTTACAGCCTCTTCCTGTCATTAAAAGTGTTTGCTGGCATTTGCTAAAAGACTGAAAAATAATATAAATTATCTTAAATCAAAATAGTGGGAATTGAGGAAAAAGTAAGTCATTTCCACATTATATAATTAATAGTTTAAATAATAAAAAATAAATAAATTTAAAAATCGAAATACAAAATAAAGATTTTATTGAGGGAGTTTTATCCGACAATTTTTTAAATTATTTTTTAAGGGAGGGGAGGACGGTTTGTATTCTAAACCGTCCAATGTTTTTAATTTTGCTTTCTGAAAATTTTAAAAATCTGCTTGCGTGTGTATATGTATGCATATATATGCACAAGTTAAAAAACCACAATGTAAGAAAAAGAAAACTATTGTTGCAGTTGCCGAGCAATGGTAATAGAGGGGTGGGTTGGGGGACAAATTAAATTTTCTGACAAGTTAATATTTTTCAGAATACAGTTTGATATTTAAGAATTCAAAGTACAGAGTGTATATTAAATTGAGTGAGGAAATGTTTAAATTAATACGAAATTTTATTCAGGCTGTTATATGTTGCGGACTAATTTATATCTCAAAATAACCGATCCGCATAAAACGTTACTTTTAAGTACAAAATCCAACTGTAGTTTTGAATTATCCTGGATGAATATACCATAATCATAAGCATGCCAAGACTGCAGTTACATGTTTATGTAGGGAGGCGGACGCAGACGATTGTGGAGCAACTGCAATTTAAAAATACAGTTTCACTGATATATAGCTAAATAGATTCTGCTTAATAATGCATTGTCAAAAAACTTTCAGACAAGTTTTTGCATTGACAGAAATAATTTTTCTTAAACATGTTTTTTCTTTTCCTTCTTTGTAAGGGAAAGATTTTAATAACTGGACAGTTTTTAATTCGGAGTATTATAAAGTTAAGAGAGTGTTTGGAACTAAGGCCGAGTCCCCCGGTTTCTAAATTTGGTTAAAAAAAAAAGGGGGGGGGGAGGAGATCACAGGGGCAAACTTTAAAATTTCATATAGGAAGGTGGGGAAAGTCTTTTAAAAGCTCGGGTATAAAGTCGTTTCAAAGTAGGCCTAAGACCTACAGCAGTTAATCGGCCTTATTCCCGAATCCAATCCAATTCATACTTGTTTTTAATATAAAATACTTCAAAAATATTCCTGTTACACTGGCGTTCATAAAATGATGCTTAAATATATTATAATTTCATTATATAAGTGATTTTTTCCTGTATTAATGATTTAAAATACCATGTATATCTACTTTTATTTTCTTTAGATGATTTTTCATTAGATTCTATTTAGATGGAGTATATAAGATACACTTTGAAATTCGCTTATGTATGCTTAATTTTTTTTAGTGCCATGGAATTACAATCCTTTCTTTTCATTATTTGCTTAAAATGTCAGAGGATGCAGATTTCGTTTTAAAAATTTATAATTAAAGTGTTTCCTACAATAGTAATTTTTCATCATTTTTCTTTTTTCTAGTTATAATGGAAATTGATCCTGATATAAGAAACGAAACAAGTTGTCTAAGAAATATGAAAATAGAAAATGCCGTAAAATACCCTCATCAAAGACATTTACAAATATCAAATATTTATCCTGTCAAAGAATTTCTCACCATTTATCTTTTATTAATCTCATTTAGAAAAACAAGATACATTCAGTGTTATGTTAGTAAAATAAAGTTTAATTTAAATCTAATTCAGTATGTTTTATTTTTGAATTATTTTTAATTGTATGTTTTCTTTGCAGCAAAGATGTTTTTCTTCTTAGTGAGCTTTTTGCAATGATTCTAGTAAATTACCGGGATGCTGTTTTCATGTGTAAAAGCGTAGAATTTGTTTCTTCTTTAGATCCTATTTTGTAGAAGAAAAATGTTTTAAAATTTGTTTTTGTAAAGAAAAAAAAAAAAAAAAAAAGTCAAAATATTTTTAATTCAAAATAATCTAATGGTTTCTTTAACAAAAAGTTATACATTTTAAAAATTTGAATTTATGGAACTACTGACGAAAAACAAAAGAGTACCCGATTTTCATCTGCATTGAACCCTAAATTAATATTTAAAAATATTAAAAGCTCTATATTTCTTTATATACTATTTAATACGTACGAACATTTTCTCTCCACTTGCCGTCTATTAAAAAATATTTATATCCCAGAAACTGAAGTAATTAAGGAAATTATTCTACACATTGCAATGAATTAATTATTAAAAATAAAATTATTTAGGAATCGAACCTTTAATGTGTTCCTATACTTCTACGATTACCTATTAGAAATCTGATCTGAAATGAGAGTTTTTATTTTCTAATAAAATAACTTTTAGAAACCAATTTTATTAAAAACAGAATATTGAAAAATGTAAAAAATTTGTTACAGTTTGAAATAAAATTTGCATCAAATTTGTTAGTCTTGATTTAAGTGACAAGTTATGCATTGCATTAATATGTTGCACAAATTTACTTTTTTAATAAACTACCAAAATTGTATGCATAGTTTTTAGAGAGACCTTTATATGGAAATGAATTAGTGATTTTTTTTTCTTTAGCTAATATAAAAATCAATGTGAGTATTTAAAAATTCAAATTTATTTACTACACTACCTTTCCATAAATGACCGGACACATTCGATTTCAGATGCGTTTTAAAATAGCTCAAAAAGTACTTAACAAATCATCTTGAAACTTCAGGAGTGTAAAAAACATGTTGTACCTCATGTACTTCAGTTATTTGTTTGTGCCAAAAGTGAAAAGAAGACCAGTAAAAAATTAAAGAAAAATAAGAGTATTTGGCATCACCCAGTATAAAGTAATGCTCGAAATACAATTTGGCTGTAGCACATGATTATGGGGCTCATCCTCATTTTATGTATAAATTTTTAAGTCTCTACCGCATGTAATCAGGGAGATACAAAGATTTCTTTAAAAAATTGCTGATTTTTTTTTTTTTTTCTTTTTTTTTTTTTTTTTTTGCTATAACATGCAAGGTATTAAATCCAGTACAAAGCTATATTCGGGAAACCCAATATACAACATTAGACACAACATACTGCAATCAGAATGAAAAAAAAATATTAAATATGTTATAAAATGTGCGCATTTTTACTAAATAATTTTTAACTGCGTATGACTAAGTTTTAGCTAAATTTCATTTCTATAATTTAGTAGCCAAATGCATTAAACTACTTACATAAAAACTCCAAACAAGTATTGTGTTAACTCAAAAAGTTCTACGCCAAAGAATGAACTGGTCTTCAGTTTCTCTCGAAGAAACGCCAAAGTATAAGGAGTTTTACTCACATTTTTATTTTAATTCGATGAACGGTAATACAATTTTCTGTGATTGTAAATAAATATTGGGAAAGCCCTCTTAACAATTTCTTTGTTGGGGAACAGCTGAAATTCAGTTTATTCTATGACGTAGAACTTTTTGAGTTTACACGATTTTTGTTTGGGGTTTTTACATAAGTAGCTCAATAAATTTGACTGTTAAATTTTGAAAAGGAAATGTCACTGAACATTTACGCATGCGCAGTTAGAAATTTAGTAAAAATACTCATATTTCATTAGATATTTAATATATTTTTCATTATGATTGCAGTATGCAGTGTTTATTATTGTATGTCGAGTTTCCTGAAAATAACTTTGCACTGTCTTTTCATACTTTGCGTGTTATAGCTAAAATGGAAAATTTTTTGCAATTTTTTAAAGAAACCTTTATCGCCCTGATTATATGCGGTAGAGACATATAAACTTAGAGTTAATGAGAAAGAGTCCTATAATCACATGCTACTACCAGATCGTATTTCAAGCATTAATTATTACAGGGTGAAGCTAAATTCTTTAATTTTACTTTAATTTTTTTTTACCGGTCCTCCTTTCACACCTCTGAAGTTTCAAAATGATTTGTTTAGCATTTTTTGAAATACTTTAAAAAATTTCTGAAATCGAAAGTGTACGGTCATTATGGAAAGGTAGTGTATCTAACAAATTTTTAGTACTTCTTCCTCCCCCCCCCCCAAATTTAGAAAGTTTACACCTTTTTAAAAGCATAATGTATTTTAAACGATTAGTGTTTTAATTGCATTCTTAATTGTTTTAAGTTAATATCTAATCAAAGTGTACTATATATATACATATATTTGTTAAAATATTTTTTAAGTGTATTTACAAAGTGGATATATGTTTTGAATGAAAGAAACTGAGGTTGTTAACACAGATCTACAAATATAATGTTTGCAAAATTTAATTTATTTCAGTTGATACCTATATTTTTAATGTGCTGAAGCCGAAAAGGAAGCTAATTTTCCTTTGCCAGTACAGGGTGTCTACCGACACAATTCCTTCTCTTTCGGTAGTTTCTAGTATGATTCCACGATTAATTGTAATCAATCATGGAATCATACTATAAAAGTAACCGTATAATTATATTGGTGGAAGAGTCATGAAAAAAAAAAAAAATAAATAAAAAACAGCGCACCCTGTATTGATAAAAATATGTGATATAGTAAAATCTAGTTTCGGTTTCAGCCAAGCAAAAACCATCAATATCAGTCATAATTATCAAATCAATATTTTAGATTTAGACTTCTGAGATCTTTCACTATTGAGTAATATTCCACATATTGAGTCATATTCAACATATTGAGTCATATTCTACATAAATGAGGGAATTGAGTTTTTATTTTGGTATGGACTAAATATAACCGAGCAATATTAAGCAAACATATGATATATTTTGCAATTATTTCTGATAATTTTATTAGAAGTACCATAATATAAATCAGCTTCTTTTTTGAATATTTATTAAAAGTTTACTGTATGCAAAATATACCACAACAATAATAAAATTGTAGTTAAAAACCTGTTAAAGCGCATCATTACAAATCATACCAAAGGTAATACAAGCTTAACCAACTTTATACCTCTGAATTTTAATGTAGTTTTGATAAAAAATATATAGTATGTCTATATATATACTAAAGTCTGGTCTTCTTGTCCAATCAATTTCCGAGGAGTTCTTATCTCAAAGTTTGAAGGTGGGAGGTGCGAAGTTCGATCTCAGGTTGAGATTTTCAGCCTACCCATTCGAAATTTTCCAAGGTTTTCTTAAAAAACGTTTGTAAATAAGGGATAGAACACCTTAGAATGACATACACACAAGGCATTCTATACAGGCCTAGAACTCTGGAGTAACCAATGTGATTTTACCACCACAATAATACTATCTCTTATATTATTAAATAATATTAATATATTTAGAAACCTATTCAAAACACTCTAAACTGACGCGCATTTAAAATAAATCCCAAGGCTATGAATTTACAAGTGCAAAAACATCCAACTTTAAGTTTCTTTTCCTTAAGTTGAATAAAAATCTGTACTTATGTAACGTATTTACTAAATTTTTACCTATATTCATGAAGATAAACTTACTGTTGGATATTTTTGTACTTCTAAATTGATAATAATGGAATTTATTTTAAGTATATGCCAATTTAGAGTGTCTTCGATACGCTGGTAAACATACTAATATTTAATCGGCGTTAGTTAAAGCCGATTGGCTGTGCTAGGTTTCTAGACCACTGAAGATTGCCTAAGTGTAGGTCTTTCTAAAATGTCTTATCCCATATTTATACAAGTTTTGGTGAAATCCGCGGAAAATTCCGAATGAGTAAGTCGAAAATCGCAACCTGGGATCGAACTATGCACCTTCCGCCTTCAAACGTTGAGAGCAGAGCTTCTCAGCCAATGGTGGGGCCTTCAAATATGAGGTATTTTATCATGGATAAATTTACTGAGATTTTCATAATATTATATACGAAATTTACAGAAACTCGGATGTTCTTACGTATGTAATTCTACAGAGACTTGGATGCTCTTCCATATGTAATTTTACAGAGATTTGGATGGTTTTACATATGTAACCTTACAGAGACGTGGTTATTTTACAATGGTAACTTTACAGAGACTTATATGCTTTTACTAGCTCGAATTTACGGAGACTTGCATATTTTTACATATGTAGATTTACAGAGACTATGATGTTTCACAGATTTAAATTTACAGAGACTTGAATATTTTGATCTATGTAAATTTACAGAGACTATGATTGATTTACAGGATAGTTTCTCTGCATTTTGACAGAATCTCTTCTTTTTAATTCTCTGTAAATTTACGTAAGACTTAATATAATTAATTACCAATAGATTCTCTGTAAATTTACAGAAAAATTTTTAACAGTGTATTTTAGCTGCCGACTGTGTTTTCAATGAAAACTCAATATTTTTTTTAATTGTTAACTTATTGAATGAATATACCAGTAGATAATTTACACTACGTTCCACTGTGCATGTTTAAACCCGGTGTTGAATTGATGCAGTTTATATTGCTCTCGTTCTTTCGTTTTGCGACCTGGTGTTGAATCGTTGAGCTAGTATAATGATGTGTCTATGCCAACGGTTATTTGTTTAACGGAAATAATAAAACCAGTTTGAGGATGTCAAATTTAAACAGGTGTTTACTGATGAATGGTACATTTTTATACACAGAATTTAAATTTCTGTATTTAAGTAAACTTAAAAATAAAAATAAATAAATAAATAAATAAAGGCTGGGAGATTTTTTTTTTCACTAACAAAAATTTTTCTTGGCGAACAGTTTTTTTTTTTTTCCCCCTTCAAATTCCTAGAGCTCTGGTAATAATAACTAATTGCAAAAAATTAAACATATAAATAAATAATAATTTAAATGAAACATATAAATAAAAATGAAACAAAATAGATAAATAATTAATTAACAATAAATAAAAAAATAAAATAAATAAAAATAAAAGAAAATTATTCCTTCTCTCTCTCTCTCTCTCTCTCTCTTTTTTTTTTTTTTTTTTTTGTGGTATTCCTCTCTGATTGGTCTTGCTGGATGCGTCTTATTGGTTAGTTGTGTTGCTCCTCTCCCTCTGGATTTCACCCTGCTGTCTTTCAGTCTTGTTTTTGCCTCCAACGCATTAGCACGTGTTTTTGCACCTGATGAAGAAAGGCCACATCCTATCGAAACTAGTTGCGCTGCCTTCAGTTTTATCGTGTGTGAAGAAGTTTTGAAGTTTTCATAATAACTAATTGGTCTGCGGCGGCTTAGCGCTCGATGTTTACGTATGTATTTCCAAATTTATTTCTTCTTGCCGGTTCATCTTATTAAACATTGTTTACATGATCTTTTAAACTCATTTCACCTTCTTTAAGGTGCCTGAGCAAATTTTTAATAACATAGTGATTATAAACTTGAATGAAGAATTTTCATACCAAATATCAGGTCTCTATCTCAAGAGGTTACTAAATTTCGCAGCATATCCCATATTTTGATACAGATTAAACCAACCTGCTTTAAGAAGGGAAGAGAGGAGCAACTAAAAAGTTGCTCCCCTCTATGATATCATAATGAATAGGAACAAATTTAGATGAACAATTTTTATACCAAATATCAAGTTTCTTACTCAGGCGGTTATCGAATTGCCGAATGTAACTCCCCTTTCCCCTTTCCCCCCTTGGAGGAGAGGAACAACTTTTTAACTTATTGATTCCATTTCTTAGTTTTCTTTCAAATTTATGAAAGTATGTGAATTGATATAGCGGACAAACAAACAAACAAATGTGCATGGCAATTATACAAAAATACACTGTTGTAAAGCGAATTTTCCTGAATAACAATACATCCATTTCTTTAGGTGATATCAATAGATCTGTTTGAGAAAAAAATAAAAAAAATAAATTAAAAATAAATAAATAAAAGCGGTATCTCACTGACTTGCCATAAACAATGAAAAACGGTAAAACAATGAGTCGAGAAATTGGCAAAAGTAAGTTTGAAACGAGGAAAATGGCTTTCTTACAATCGGAAATCCAATAAAAACTTAAGACAATGAGATCTTTTTCACGGCTGTTAACTCTGTGAAAGTGATAGGAGCATTGTGACGCTCTAAAATTGGAATTATACGATTTTGGGATAAAAAGACATGATGTTTCTAGACTCGATGCGATTTCCTCGATAGTCTGCCGTGATTTATAAATCGTTATTTTTATGCTTTAACGAGATTAATAAGCTCCTGTTGTTAGCGTTTCCTTTACTTCTTTAATTATATATATACTAGCAAACCCGCGCGAAATTTTCGCACTTTATTTTTTTTCTTATTTACTTTAAAATTTGAAATTCATAAATATTATACCAGTTTCACCACCTAATTAAAATTTTTATTTACCAGAAGCCAAACTATTATTAGAACGAAATTAATATTGTATAATATTGAAACCAAAATCATTCAAAGAAAGGTTTAAAAATAAAATTTATGGTTCGCGACCCAGTTATTATTCTTTCACAGGCAATACAGTTATAGTATAGGACTCCAACGACACCTGTTAAATTTTTGTCGCCATGTTGGCGATGACTTTTTATTAATATTGGTATAATTTTTTGCTTTTTAAAAAACTAATTCCTACTTTAATTACTAATTCCTATTCAATTTATGATAATACTGCATATTCTGAATATATCTTTAAAGTATTGCTAGTTTTAAAATGACGCTTGCAAAGGTTCTGAAGAAGCAACTTTTAAAAATAAATTTTCCCGTAAAATAATTTCATCAGACAAAAGTCGTCATTTTTTCTTATTAGTTCATTGAGCTGAGTCCGCGTGCTTAAATATTTTTCATTTTAAAAATATTATTTTTTATCCTCGCGCATTTTATTGATTACATCATTATCGTATCGTTTCGACAAAAATTAATTGTAATTGGTCCACGTTAGAGAAATATTATATACATTTTTAAAAATTGCAGCCTTACCTAATATGGAAAATCATTAAGATCTTGATTTACCACAATTCGCACGTGCCACGACGTGATTTACCTACTATCCGATATTCGACTGGAAAATTCACAGAAAAAAAAAAAAAAAATGAAATATGCAGATATGGGTGACAAAATAATGTGAACCTCTTTGAATTTAGGTGTTTTTAAAACATCTAGAGAAATACTTGATGGATTCTCTCGAAACTTCATAGGTGAAACTAACATGTTTTTCAGCGAAAATTTTGTCCCAGAAGCAAAACGGGGATCATCAACAAATTAAAGTGTTTTAGGGGCACCATGTAAAAAGACAAATGACATCTTCTGGAATTTTCTCTTTTTTCCTCCGAAGATTCTGAACTTTGAAACATCACACACAGTTGCTCTTTTGGTAGGATCAATCTGAATAAGGGACTTGATTAAATCTAACACATCCTGCATCGAAGATGTTGGTACGCTGGACTTCATGAACTCAGTTTCGACCAAAACTTTGAAGCGCTTAATTTGCAAGATGTCGTACAAAACTGGGTATAATTCTGTTAACCATTTAAACCTTAATGGATTCGTTTGTCCAGTTACTCTCATTAAGGAATGATTAGTGAACATTTCCGGTGCTAATATTCCCAGGCTGTACTGGTCAAGCCGGAAACCATCAACAAAACTTCGACCTTGTATCGGCTGCTTTGCTTCTGGAGCACAATACTTCTCCGGCACACCATAATTGTCAATCAGTAAAAGCGGCTTCTGCGCAAATCCAAAGTCACATACTACAGCTTTATCAAATTCATCCAGTAGAATATTGTCTGTTTTTAAATCTGAATGACATATTCCCAGACCCAGGTTATGCATATAAGACAGTGCTTCTACGATGTCTTTTAAAAAGGACACTGCTCTCTTGAATGCGTTTGGATTTTTTCGAAACGGCATGTCTTCCATTTGATATAGTTTTTTTCATGCTTTTTCATCATAAAAACGTAAGTTCTGGTGCTTTCGAAATAATAGGATGACAATAGAGGCACCAAATGTTCATTCTCTAGACTTGGCCATATGATTCTCTCACCCTTAGACACTTTATTAGCGACAATGAGTTTAGCTACAATTATATCACCATTTTCTCGATTTTTCAATTCATAGACGCAACCGAAATTTCCTTTACCTATAGTTTTGAGGCATGGAAAATTCTGTTCTTCTATGATATCAAGAGTCATCTGCAAGCTATTCGATTCATTGGTGACTTTTATATTTTTTCACAGTTTACATCCATTGTCACGGAAATGTTTTGAGAATAAAAATCCTTTTTAGATTAAAATATATTTATTTAGCAATATTTAAATTAAAAAACTTAAGACGTTCTCGGAAAAATTTAAAATACCAGATCGCTTTGCAATATTGCTGCTTTTAATTGTTTTATGCATTAAATATTTACTCTTTTGTTAGACACCTTTGTTGAAAATTATTTTGTGGAAAACAATACTTACAAGGGAGGGTCACCAACTGTTCAAAAGGTATTTATACATGTTATATATCCTCTTAAAGCTCTAACTGAGCTGATAATAAAAATATCCATCTTATACGCAAATGCGCCTCCTAGCGTGAGTTATTCTCAATTAAAATTTGTAAATTGCAGGTTATTCAGTAATGCACTTTGAAGAATTTCAATCATTAGAATCAATTTTTTAACAGATTATCGTGCTAATTATGACTATTTATATTGTTAGTAACGTATTTTATTATGTGTTTAATAATTATTTTGTCATAGCATTAAATTTATAAATCCAATACTTTATATATGTAGCCATGTGTAAAATATTTGCAATCAGAAAGATTTTCCTGAGCATCGACATAATCGATATTTTGGATATTGACAATGGATGGGGTAACAATAGAAGAAATTTAATGCACTAACACAGTAATGGTGGGGGGAAATAAGCGGGAAAATAACTTTCTACTTTAAAAAAATTAATAATTATATTATTACCTAAGTAATAGATTTCTTCGTTACTATAAAAATTACAATAGCTTCTATTTTACTTTAATTGCTTTTTTCTTTTTTCTTTTTTCTTTTTAATACTTTTCATACAGTTTAGCATGTGTAAATTTATTGTTGTCACGAAGTAATTATTAAACAGTAAAATACTTTACATGTAATAATATATATGTATGAATATATAGATAATAACATTTATATTTATTTATTTATTTTTCAATAGCGCGGTACTTGCAAATGAGCATTGAGTGTACGGTCGCTGAAGTGATAACAATTTGTGAAGGAGTATCTAATGAGCGGCAATCGCCACCACTAGCAGGGATAGCAAATCCATGCTTTGTCCAGGATTCGAACCCGACCCTACTGTGAGTGAGTTAGGGACGCTAACCACTACAATATACGGGCGACCTTTACTAATAATATATACAATGGTTTTTAGAAGAAGAATCTTTTGTAAAACTGATTATAATGATAGAAATTATACGAAGTACATTGTTAAAGAACCTGTAATTTAAAAACTTTGATTGAGAATAACTCGCGCTGCATTTGCCGATAAGATGGATATTTTCGTTGTCAGCTCAGTAAGACCTTTTAGATGATATATAATGTGTACAAATACCTTTTGAACAGTTGGTCACCCTCCCTTGTTAGTAAGGTTTATGCATTGTTGAAAACAATTAATTAAATTAACCTTTATCATTGTTTTGAATATTAACAATGAAACGTAAATAAATGAAAATGTAAATGGAAGAAATTAAAAATCTTTATGATATTACACTGTTAAAAATTTCAACAGAAAACTCTGTGTAATCTATTATCTTAAGTCTTACGTAAAATTGCAGAGAAAAATAAACGGAGATGTTGAAAAATTTATTTTATACATTCATTTTAATAACTAATATTAATTTAATTTATTATAGGTGAGAATATATTTCGGACTTGGAATGCTTTATCTAAAGTAGAAACAGTCATTTTTAATTTTAATTAATAAATTAAATAATAAAATTAGGTAAAAATACAGAATAAAGATTTCGATTATTCACTTTTAACAAAGAATTACTGCAAATTTACAGAGACTCTGGATAAATATTTGCATTAAATTTACAGAAATTTTTAACAGTGTAGAAATATGTTAATGATTAGATGTTAGATTATGATATTATATGCATATAATATATATATAATAACATGTACGCATGTGCATTCAGAACATTGTATGAGCATATGAGTGCTTGCACGCACATATATTCAAAAACCATTTAACAATCTAAATTCAATCAAACTACATTTCGAAAGACGACTCTAAATGTCAAATGCCCGAAAAGGCATAAAAGAATGATTTCCTTTCCCCCTCCATAGATCACACTGTGACTAGTCAATTTATAATATTCCCCCAACCACTCCACAAAAAAAAAAAAGTATTTTGAAAATTTCAAGGAAATATTCAAAACCATTTGTTACCTCCATTGTTTGGAATCTGACGGCGAAAAGCGCATAATAACTCAAAATGCTTTTCTTTCAATATGATATAATGACAGATCGATTTCTAGACTCTAATAAAACATATTTTGTGATTTTATCGAATTAATAAACGCCATTTTCTTTCTGAAATGTCTTTCCCCGGGTGAAGAATGTGTCATCAATGAAAATTGATTTTCCTGAAGATAACTTGTCAAATTCATTTGTAAGCCATTCACCAAACTCCTGATTTTAGGCTTTCATAGAAATAAATACAATTTTTATTAAAATCACACAATCAATTTTGGAAGAAAATTATATTTATTGAAATTTTATTTTTCCGACTGAGTGAAAATAATGCCTGGACCGGGAGTCGAACCCCGGATCTTTGACTTACAAGGACAAGGCTCTACCAATTGAGCTATCCAGGCCAACAAAGGAAATTGGCCTGGATAGCTCAATTGGTAGAGTCTTGACCTTGTAAGTCAAAGATCCGGGGTTCGACTTCCGGTCCAGGCATTATTTTCACTCAGTCGAAAAATAAAATTTCATAGAAATAGTCAAAACTGTTTTAAATGCAATCGACTTTTTGTCAATACACCACAATGCCAGGCGCAACTTGGTTTTATGATGCTATACAGAGCAATATTTTAGTTTCAAATTATCAGAATATCGGAATGACATTTTTGTACGTACATTTTATAAGACATAAAACCTTATAAAAATAGCAAAAAGGTGTATAAGGAAATCATTTGTTCATTTAAAAGAAAATCAGTAAAAGGAAAAAATAAAATAAAATAAATAAATAAATAATAAACTGATTCTAAATATTGTTGGCCTTTTTTTAATTAAACTATTTCAATTCAATTCAAATTTTAGGTTAAAATGTAGCTGCACAATTTAGCTCTGCTTACTTCTTCCATCGTATACATTATATGAACTAAAGTAAAAATTTGGAAACTTGAATTTAGGCAGTTTGCAGAATTAAAATAATAATAATAATAATAATAATAAAAACCATAAGCCTATTTTTGTTTATAAGTAATAGGTATACAATTCTGCACAAAACAGAATTTAATTTAGTACGAGGATATTTTGGATATTAGGGTATTTTGCGCAAACCTGCACCTTTCCAAATAAATAGACTTAAACATTTTATGACCTGTTTTCGAATTCAAATATTGCTCAACAACAATAGATAGTTTCTTAAGTCTTTGAAGATAGGCTATTTATATATTTTTTGTAATAATGTTAGTATAAAATTTATATGTCTTTTCAATAAAACTGATTTTGAAAATTTTGCCATTTTTGTAAAATTTTATAAAAATAATTAGTATAATAAACAACAACAAAAAAAAAAAAAAAAAAAAAAAAAGAAAGAAAAGAAAATCCGTAATTCACAATTTTTTTGCAAATATAAATTTCACATTAGGCGAGACGTAGCAAACACTGGACGATAGCTTCAGGGCTTCGAGCCCAATTCCTTCCCGAGCTACGACTACATTTTCTAGTCAATTTTCAGTTTATATTACTTCGGATGTTAGCTTTTTTTCCCAACATACCTGTGATTGTGTGTTTTGTTTTTTGTTTTTACCACACGCTTTTTTGCTTTTCTACGGATTTTTAGTCTTTTTTCCCGTTTTCTACATTCTGAAGGGCGGTAGACATATATAATGTCTCTACATCTCTAAATAGTTAACAGATTTGTAGTTTTAAAATTTTCACATAAATTAGAGAAAAACCTGCATCAACAGAACAATCGTAGAAATTTTTGAAAAAGTAAAAACTTTAAAAATATTGCCATGAATGTTTCACTCTGCTTTTTAAATGCGTATGAACAAAATCTACTTTTAATAATAAAAGAATTAAATACGTTTTATCATTATTTTTCTTTGACGTATTTAAAGTAACTATTAGGGCCTAAAATATGGTTAACATATCATCACAAACAAAATTTATATGGGCCAACATTGAAACAATGGTGGGTTTTTTGTTGACCAACGGTTATAAATGGCCGTTGGCCAGATTGATGGCTTAGTCGTTGGGAAACAGTTGGCCCATATGCAGTACATTAATTCGGCACTATATTTTGGTGTTAATTTTTTGGTACTTTTATACTTTCTTGGGAATATTCAACATCCTCGATGATATTTTAGTGCGTGTAATAAAATTATAGGTTTTCTTCGAAGTTATACGCAATGGTTAGAAATGAGCTGTTATATACAAATTTAACGCATCAATTATTCTTGGATTCGTAGCGTTGTTTATTATGGTGGGCCAACCACAGCTACCTCGATAAACAGTAGTGGCACCAGATATTCCCCGACGGGGGAACACCACCTCCTCGACAGGGGGGCACTACATAAAGAGAGTTTATTGTATGAGTATTTATCAAAACTGCAATACTGTTAATAATACTGCTGTTAATATTTGTACCATTCCATTTGTTAGTACTCCACGTGGTTTTGGAGATTATCGTGTCACAGACAGACATTTTCTAAAAATATCGTGACCAAAACGTGTTCTGGACCTCTCAAAACGTGTATATTCATGAAAAACTGGAAGCTGAAAATTTTTACGAATCCAATACTTTCTTCTATTGAATACAGAATGGGAAAACTGGAATGCTCCAAATTTGTACAAGGAAAGAAAAATGCTGCCAAAAGTAGAAAAACTGAAAATTTTGTATTTTTTCACCCCGAGAGATTTTAGGAGTATGCCCCGATGGGGGGGGGGGGGGTCACAGGCGCCCCCCGGCCTCTTAGCTGGCGCCACCCCTGCCGATAAATAAAATGAAAACAGAGAGGACAAAAAAAAAAAAAAAAAAAGAAAGAAAGATGTTGGACAAACTGCACATTTCTCAAATAACCAAGTGATAACTGCACGAACCATTTATTGCTAAGGGGCCACAGACTCATACTTGTAAGGATATCTTAGAATTTTGAGGGTAGGCCTTTTTTTTTTTTTATTGTTTATTATCAGTTTTTAAAAAATTTTTGCAAAGAGACTATTTATCATTATTATTATGTTTTTGTGAAGAAACATGGTATCCCTTTCAGTATCATATATTATACTAATTTAAACATGAATGCACCAAGCAGTAACTTTAAAATATCAAATAAATTTATGTATTATTATAACCTTAAAAATATTGTAATAATCCTATGTCTGCAATCGACTATAATTCGACGTAGTGAATTGGCCACAACCCCCTCAACTACAACCACAACCACAACATTTACTTTGTGCGGATTATTATTTTAAATATTGTTTAATGTTTCAAACAGAATGGCAAGGAATAGCCTGCAAGTCATACTTGATTTCCTCGATGTATGATTTATTTATTTAACTCTTACCCTTATCTTTATTTTTTCTTGAGAAAGGGGGAAGGCCCTCCGTGGGCCGTTTCTAAGGAATTCTAGTCCATAGGTACCCTAGTTTCAGGGAAAACCACGAAAAATCCCGAACGATTAGGACCACGAGCGCGTTTGAAGTAACCCGGTACTCTCGTCTACCTACTATGAATATAGAATCTATCGAACACGGATGGACAGAGGCTATTTGGCGATGCAGAAGCGGAAGAAAAATAAATATAATAGACGACATTCAGTCAGAAATTATTTTGAGTCGTAATAAAACAGCACAACCCTTCATCAAGTGAAAAAAAGTAGACATATGAAAGCGCAACATGAAAGCAGCAACGTACTTGTGCCTCAAAATTTTTTTTTGCCTGATGAAGGGTTGTGCTCTATTCTTTCGATGCGAAACGATTGACGAGTGTTTTAGCAATTTATTGCATTTGGTTATAAAGTGTTTCGTTGATCGTCATTCAACACCAGTTTTTTTCTGCCTATTTTTCAGCTGTATTATTAACTATCTCAATAGGTTTAAGTATTTGCCAAAGAAGAAAAGAAAGGGGAAAAAATAATGAGAGAAAAAATAGAAAGAAAAGAAAAGGTCAAAAATAGAATTAATAAACAAATTATAAATCAAAGAAAGTTATTATTGGGAAAAGTTTTTCCACTTGACTATAATTTCTGAAAAGGAAATAAAAATGGATAATATTTTTTTGATTTCCTTTGGCTCCGTGTGCATTATTTTTTCGAGGAGAGAGAGAGGGGAAAAAAAGGCAAATCGCGCATAATTTCCTCCACGGCATATGATTTTTTTTTTTTTTTTTTTTTTCTCTCTCTCACTCCCTCTTCTCATCCTTTTTTTTTTTTTCTGGAAAAGGGGTTGTTTGGAGATGCTGAAACGGGAGAGATGATAATTGTGATAGATGACATTCGACCTAATTTTGGAGTTGAAAGAGTCCGCAATCTCAGTGGCACACTGCCAGACAACACTCTCGGAGATCGATTCATAAAGGGAAAGCAAAGAGCAGACAATTCGATTGATGAGGACATTCGAAGGACAGTCGAATCGAGGACAACTATTCGAATTTTTTGCTTTCTTTTCACGGTCGAAAAACAAAACGACACATTGCTGCTTTAGTTATACAAAGTAAATATTTTTCAGCAAAACAAATTAATATGTAGGTTGCAATTTTTTTTTCTCTTTTCTAAAATCCTAGACACGATTTAAAAAACAATTCTAATGTTGTTCTTTGGAGTGATGGAGAGTGCCCGTCGCGTCTGATCTTTTTTTGGGGGAACTCCTCATTTTTCCAGACTTGAGTATTTATTTAAACTGATAGATAAAAACTTTTTTTTTTTCACCAGTATTTTCTGTATTTATGGTTCTGCGACTTTATTGTTGTTAGATTAAAAATATTTTTAATTTTAAATTTCATGCTGTGGAGCACTTAAAATTTACCTGCAACTTTTGACACTGTAACTGCATACAAACAATAGACTTAAAATATGTATATACAGGGTAAGTCAAAATGAATATAGCGATTACAAACGGCTATAACTATTTAATGGAAAAGAATTTATCGATAACATTAACACAGAATGTAGATGGAACTTCAAAATTTTGTATACATACGTCATAGATGTTCTATGTGACTTCCCTTGGTCACACGGACAACATCTAGGCGGTAGTCCATTTCACGCCATACATTCTGAAGCATTTGTTCAGTCACCGACGCAAGCGCATTACAAATGCGTACTTGGAGTTCTTCAGTTGTTTTGCGCATGGGAAGCACATACACCCTGTCTTTCACAAGTAGTGTAAAAAGGACAGTTCACCTGCACGGTGGAGGCGTAGAGGCGTATTGAGGCGTAGGGTGGTGGCGCGCCCCCACCGTTACACCTCTACGCCTCCACCGTGCTGGTCAACGTGTCCTTTTTACACTACTTAGTCATCATCTTTAACGAGGGGGTGTTGCCACCGGAAGAATAGAAACTTTTAGAGCGTTGCCACCGGAAGAATAGAAACTTTGACTATCATCTTGGATGAGGTTTGGTGGTGCCATCTATCGGGGAGAAGGGGAATTTTGAGGAGTTAGATTTATTTTCCTAAATTTCGGGACTTGGTATTTATTTCACAATTTCGGGGACTTCAAAATTTTTTCGAAGTTTTGCAGGGGGTTAGATTCGAACCGAAGGTAAAATAGTTTCATGGCTTGATAAGTGGATAAGGGTTTTATTTATCAAGCCATGAAGCTATGCTTGTGAGTGCACTTATAAGGTATATAAAGAGAGACGTTGCGTTAGTGAGTCATTCTGTAAAGTATCTTCGTACGAGGAAGATATGATGCGCTTTCGTGTGAATGTGAGTCATAATAAAATTTTGTGTTGTAACGATGGAGGTGTATCAGAACCCAAGTCACGCAGGAAGTTTTGGTGGTGTAAATGCCTTATTCCGTGCTGCCAAAGGCAAAATCTCGAAGAAGAAGATTCAGGACTGGCTGAGCGGAGTCGATGCATACACGTTGCACAAACCTGTTCGAAGAAAGTTCCCGACCAATCGAGTGATAGTGTATTCAATCGATCAACAGTGGCAGACCGACTTAGTGGATCTCGGCAGTTTGCAAAAGTTCAATCAAGGGTACCGCTACATCCTGACTTGTATAGACATTCTGTCTAAATTTGCGTGGGCGGTCCCTTTGAAGCAAAAACGGGGTGAAGATATTGTAAAGGCGATCCGATCTATTTTTGTGACGAGGAAACCCAAGTCCCTGCAATCGGATGACGGAAAAGAGTATCAAAACAGACTTTTTCAAAAATTTTTGAAAGAAGAAGGCGTGCGGTTTTTTACGACGAATAACAATACGAAAGCATCTGTCGTGGAGCGATTTAACCGAACTTTGAAAACGAAAATGTGGAAATATTTTACCCATAATCACACCTACCGCTATTTAGACGTGTTGGATCAGTTGTTACACAGTTATAATCATACTTATCATTCGAGTATCAAGAGAGCTCCAGTTGAAGTAACCGCTGAAAATGAAAGCGATGTATGGGATACTTTATACGATGACATGCAAAATGTGAAAAGAAAACCCTGCATGTTTCAACCGGGAGATGTTGTACGAGTTTCCAAGCAGAAATTAACCTTCGAAAAAGGATATGAAACGAACTGGACGGAAGAAGTGTTTGTGGTGACTGAATGTGTGAGAAGAGACCCTCCCGTCTACCGAATCAAGGACCTGTTAGAAGAACCCATTAAAGGAACCTTTTACCCTCAAGAACTTCAAAAAGTGAAACCAAAAGAGAATTATACGATTGAAAAGATTTTAGATAAGCGGATACGGAAAAAGCGTGTGGAATACAAAGTGAAATTTAAAGGTTATCCTAGCAAATTTGACCAATGGATTCCATCCTCTGATTTATTCGCCTTATAAAACAAGTGTTTGGATTGTTGAAAGATCATTTGAAAGAATGTCGTTCTACGTGACGTTACCTTCGGACAGTTCCCGGAATTATTTTCCTGAGAATAAAATTTCTCATTTTATTACGCGATTACCCGCCCCTGTTGAATTGAAAGGGGAATGGGAAGTAGGCCTTGTCGAATTTATATACCCTCACACCTGGTATAATGTGAATCAAAATAATAATTTATTTGGTTTCGATTTGAATGACCAGAAATCTCCGTTTGGTAGAAGAATTCCCCCTGGCTTTTACGAATCGGTCGATGACATTTTAAAAGCGATGTCTATTGAAGAGATTAAAAATAAAATTTCTTTCACTTATGATCCGCACACGAAAAAGGTGTGTATTAACGTGAAAGATAAAACAAAACTGATATTGCATGAGGGGATAGCGCAGATGTTAGGAATCGAACCTGGTGAAATCGCCTCGCCGGATATAAATATCGAGCAAACTATTTTTGTACCTATTTCGCAGATCCCTGTGCGCATTATAGAGTGTTGCTGGTTTATTCGGATATTGTCGAACCCCAAATTATCGGAGATGTGTTAGCACCCCTTTTACGAATTGTTAATGTGAGAGGAAAAGATGGAGAAATGATTTGTGAGACATTCGACCGACCGCACTATTTACCTGTCAGCCGAAAATCGTTCGACTCTTTGGAAATCGTTATAAGGAACCACCTCGGCGAATTCACGCCATTTGAACGTGGGCGCTCGTACGTGAAGCTTCACTTTCGTCAAAAATACCTCTCGTGATGTTTGTTCCTTACCAGTGTTGTGCGAAATCTTTTGAAGATTACTATTCCCGTCAGTCGGGTAGTGGTCTAAATTATTATCAAGGCACTACTTTACAAAAGGGATATGGATTCGGTGGACTGTTTCGATCCCTTTTTCGTGCAGCAGTACCCCTCTTCAAATCGGGAGCGAAAGCGGTCGGCAAGCAGTTGTTTCATTCAGGCGTGAACGTGTTAAGTGACCTGTCTCGCGGAGAAGACATTAAAATGGCCGCCAAGCGAAGATTAAAAGAAGCTGGACAGACGTTAACCGACAAAGCCGCTACTAAAGTGAAGACGATGATTGGATCGGGCCGCCGGTATAAAAAGAGGAAGCGTTCTACCAAAGCAGTCATTCGACGTAAAGCCAAGAAAGTGAAGGTACAAGATATTTTCGCTGATGTCTGGACTCATCCATAAAGATTCTGCTGCCTGTGCGAAATCCGAATTGGATTTATTTTTGATCCCACCCACGCAAACGGCTATTGAAAAAGGATACTTTGTTGAATACCACCCTCTTGCGAATATTCGAGACGGAGGACCTGTGGAATTAAATATTTCCGGAAATGGTGAAGACTATATTGATTTATCGGCTTCCTACCTGTATGTGAAAGTGAAAATTACCAAGTTTGATGGATCACCCTTAGCGGAAACGGATGCAGTTGCCCCCGTGAATTTATTTTTACACGCCTTGTTTTCTGAAGTGGATATTAGCCTGAACGAAAGAGTGATCTCCTCGTCGAGTAACACCTACCCCTACCGCGCCTATATTGAAACGCTGTTGAATTATGGAGAAGATGCCAAGAAAAGTTTATTGACCTGCGAATGTTTTTACAAAGATGAGAATTTGGCTGCTACAGATCCTGCTGGAGACAACCCCGGATTGAAGATACGTTACGCACTCACGAATAAAAGCAAAACGTTAGATATGATTGGACCTTTGCATTGTGATATTTTTCAACAAAATCGACTGCTATTGAATATGGTTGACTTGAAAATTAAGATGACCCGAAGCAAGCCTGAATTTTCCTTAATGTGTAAAATCGATGCGGCGAAACCCATTCCCAACTACAAAGTGATTTTGGAACATGCTTCTATTTTCATACGTAAAGTGAAAGTGAGCCCAGGTGTATTACTGGGTCATGCCAAGGCCTTAGAGAAAAGTACAGCAAAGTATCCCATCGATCGAGTGTTATGCAAGACCTATTCGATCTCAACCGGAAGTAAATCCTTTATGCAAGACAATGTGTTTTTAGGAGCCATGCCGAAAAGAATTATTATTGGACTTTTAGAAAATAGTGCCTACACTGGACAATATGATTTAAATCCCTTTTATTTCTATCATCACAAGGTCAACTTTTTAAGTGTTTACGTGGATGGACAACCCGTACCCAGCAAACCCTTGGAATTGGATTTCGAAGAAAATAACTATATAAGAGCGTATCATCGTTTGTTTTCGGGGTTTAACCGGGATACCGGCATTTATCTGACCCGAGAGGACTTTGCGAACGGACATACTTTGTATGCTTTCGACCTGAGCCCTGATATGTGTGACGGACCCCATCTGAATCTACAGCAACAAGGAAATTTACGAATTGAAATCAAGTTTGCGGACACCTTAGAAAGAACCACGACTGTATTGGTGTATGCGGAATTTGAAAACATTATAGAAATTAGTAAAACACGACATGTGTTGTGTGACTTCCCCAACTGAAAATGAATTCTATAGAAATCGAGACTATTTTATCCCACGATCCAGTAACCAAGAAATACTTTTCCGGTGTTTTCCCCCGTGATCAATTACCCAAGAAGATCGAGCGTTATCCTGCATGTTTTGTATGCAATGTGGATAAGTCTACAGAAGCCGGAAGCCACTGGGTGGCATTCTACCTATCCTCCCCTACAGAAGCGGAATTCTTTGATTCCTATGGAAACAAGCCGAACTTTTTTAAAGGACCTATATCGAACTATGTATCTCAATTTTCACGAGTGGTGTTTAATCCACTTCCGCTGCAAAGTCATGTGACAGCTGTTTGTGGTCAATTTTGTGTGTATTATATTTATTGGCGATGTCGTGGCAAAACTTTGAAAGATTTTTTAAAGCAGTTTGTAACTGAAAATATATGTAACGACCATAGAGTCTATAATTTTGTATCCAAACGATTTCGCACACGTGCTCCTTTTTATCAATAAAAAACTATTTATAATGTAAACCTATGTGTCTGTGTTTATTTAGAATGGAGTTTCCACGCTTTCAACACCCTTTTACAATGCTCTTAGCAGGCCCCACGGGGGTCGGTAAGAGTTGGTTTCTGCGGGATTTACTGGCAGAACGACGGCGTATGTTTAAACCTCCTCCCGATAAAGTCGTTTGGTTTTACGGCATCTCTCAAAAGCTTTACGAGGAAATTCCCGACGTGACATTCGTGGAAGGGTTTCCTTCTAATTATCGGGAATATTTAGGTACCCATTCTTTAATGATTTTAGATGATTTAATGGTGGAATGTGGGGGTGATGAACGATTAACCCACCTCTTTACCAAAGGAAGTCACCATTTAAATTTAAGTATTATCTTTATTACTCAAAACCTTTTTCATAAAGGTAAAGAAATGAGAGGTATTTCCTTAAACAGTCAATACTTACTACTTTTTAAAAATCGTCGGGACATGAGTCAAATTACGCACTTGGGCAGACAATTATACCCGAGATCAACTCAGTTTTTCAAGAAGTGTTCGAGGATGCTACCAAACAGCCCTTCTCTTATTTGTTGGTGGATTTAAGGAATGAAACCCCCGAAGGAATGCGACTCAGAACGCGTATATTACCGGGGGAAACCCAATTTGTGTACGAGCCCAAAAAAGGTTTAAAAGGAAAGCCCTACCGATTTTAATTCATTTGGGATCATGACGTTAACGAGGAAACAACTTCGAGACTTGGAGCTTATAAAGTCTTGTCCTCAAACCTTACGCAAGCATTTGTTAAAAAAATTACCGACTCGATCTGTGAAGGCTATTTGCGAATGTACCCTGAACGTATTAAAAGGAAACGTGCCTCTCTCCTCTCATCAGAAAAGGTCTTTAAGGAAATATAAGACGACTCTTCAAAAAATTGGTACCAAGAAAGGAAGTTTATTCAACAAGAAAAAATTGATTGTTCAACACGGTGGATTTTTAAATATTTTAATCCCGGCTGCATTGTCTGTTTTAACCGGCATCATCAATGGAATTCGCAGCTAAGTATGCGTTGGTACCGGAAGAAGAATTTTCTAAGCATACGCCTTCTAAAAAGCAAATGACGGAATTTGATTTAGCTATGGCTAAAATATTAAATAGTTCTCTACCGGATCACGAAAAAATTCAGCACTACTACGAACTCTTAAAAAGAAAAATGGATTTGCAAGAATATAATTTGCCTTGGATGTCTAAACAACTCGAAGAAGAACCTGAAAAAGTGGAACCTAAACAAGTGGAGTCTATAAAACAAGAACCCCAAGAAGACTATGAAACCTTTGTGTTATCATCTGTAGCTAAACCCATGAAGAAACAAGCCGAAGCCTTATTAAATTTTCTCAAGTCTCATTCAAACAAGTTTAAGTGGAACCCGAAAGGAGAGATTACTTACAACGGAAGGATCATGGAACATTCTAATTTAGCGGAACTCTTTCATTTCATCTTTTCTGTGAATAAAAAACCACCTATTACAGGACAAAGTGAATTTTTGCAAGCCTTGAAAGATATGGGAGTACCCCAAAGTATTATTAAGAATCGATATTTGTCTTCAAGAAAAAACATTGTCAAACCGAAAAAGAAACTTATTGTAAAAAAACCTGTTGTTAAACTCAACCCTGTAACCTGGGAAACATACTAAATAAAATGAATTTGTATCTATCTATACGTGTGATTATTTATAGAATAAAATACACTTACCTGAAAACACGTCCTACTCCAACGGCTGCCTTGAGAGAAATGAATGATAAGGAGAGTTCTTATCAGCGACGCGAGGTCACGTGATTAGGGTGACGTCACGAGTAATGTGATTGGCTATGCTCAGTCACGTGGTGAGTGACGTCACGAGTTATCTGATTGGCTACCTCTGGTCACGTGACGAGAGTCTTATCGCTGATAAGCAATCTCTGATAAGATCAGAGATTGCTTATCAGCGATCACGGCTCAGTCTACCATTTGATTTCGTGTGTGTTGGTTGTCTCGTCATGTCTGCAGTGAGTTTCACGGAAAACGGACTGAATGTCCAGTATGTTTCAAACTTCATCGAAAAGGAACAAGCAGATCGGTATTTTGCCGAGTTAAAAACTTTACCTTTCTACACGCCAACCTTTAGAATTCATGGAAAAAGTTTTAAGCCTAAAAGACAAGTTCTGGGATACGGCGATTCAACTTTGAGTTATGCCTTCAGCGGAACTCACGTGCCTGCTAACCCTTGGACACGTCTGGTATTGGAGCTGCGGGATCGAGTGGAAAAATGGACGGCTTCTACCTTCAACTATGTTCTGCTAAACCTCTACAGCAATGGATACAGCTACATACCTCAACATAAAGACAACGAAAGTGGATTAGATGCAACTTTCCCCATCGTAGTCCTCAGCTTTGGTGCCGAACGAACAATTGAATTCAAGAAGCCTAAAACACCTTCTACTTTGATTTCATTAGAACATGGTTCTCTCTACAGTATGTTAAAGCCTACGAACGAACTGTTTATCCACGGCATTGCACCGAATCCTATCATCAAAGATATGAGAATCAGCCTGACTTTTCGTCACTTAATACCCAACCCTATCATGCCACCTTTAAAGAAACCAAGACTTGATATAAGTGATGCTTCGTCCAGTGCATGCGATACTTTGAAAAACTCTGATTGTGATACTTCGAAAAACTCTCATTGTGATACTTCTGTTAAAAACTGTTCTCAAGACATGTGTGAAGAATTGAATGTGAATGATTGGTTAAACCAATGGGTACGTGAACAATCTTGGGATCCTATACGAGGTGAATTTAATTTAAACTTTAACAGTTTTTTACAAATTGTAATAGAAAAGAATTTTAATGTGAGAATCCACATTCGAAATTTTAAAGAATTACATACAGGTCAATGGATACCTACTAAAGAAGGCGTTGTAATGACAGCTCAGACATGGTATTATTTTCAAAGTAAGATTGAAAATTTTAATTTTGAATCAGTAAATGATAGTTTTATTTCTAACAATCAATTAATAATGGCTTACATAGATGAGGATTATTGTACTTTACAGCAAATGTTTTCTTTAAATCCTTCTGGCTTTTATTTAAAACCGAATGTCATTAAATTGTCCAAGGATCAAATTTTTAGGCTTAGAGAACTCAAAATGAGAATAACTCATTTTATTATTGATGCAATATTCACCGTTCAACTTCCTATGTTAATTCTAAATAAACCCCTTGTGTGTATTTCTCATGAAAATGAGCAAAGTGCTAAGGAAATCTTACTCGATTTTATCGTGTATGAAATTCAGTTAGGAATTGAAAATTTATTTCAATGTGACGGGTGTGTTTTTAATTCAGACGATCAAAATTCACACGAGTGTTTAATGAAATCTATGTTTGAAAAATATCAATTATATCGTGAAGAAATACTTTTAAAATTAAATATGCATGCTATTGTTAAAAAAATTAATTGTTCCTGTCATTACAACGACGGTTTCTTTAAACAATTAAATATGACCTTGTATGAAAAATATATTGAAGATACTTTATCCAAAAAGTAATGTGTGTTTATGAAAACGACTTCTTTAAACAATTGTATCCAATAAGTAATGTGTGTATATATTTTTATGGAATTTCAATAAATAGATTGAAACTGAATATCTGTGTCTGTCTGTCTTTGAAATATTTTATTGATTTTATTTCTTAAAAGATTCAATGAATTTATAAGTTTGAAATGACTATTTTATTTCTTAAAACAACATATTTTTAAAAGATTCACTTTCTAGGGATTCAATAATTTATTTTAAAGATATATTTATTAAATCATATAATAAAACCATTTCCTATGCATTTAATAACTTATATTTGGGAAAAATATTGTTTCGAAAAGATATATTTTATTTCGTAAAACATATAATAAAACCATTTATTCATGAAACAATCCACTTGAAAAAATATTTTTTAATAATCAAATTGAAATAATAATTGTTATTTTCCATTAATTAAAAGTGTAGACATTATCTCTTCATTAGAAATATGCAAATGAGTATGTTTCATATCTCCCGTAAGATATTATACCTGTACGAACACGGAGGGGGGTGACTCACCTTGGAAAATCCACGAGGGGAAATATGCAAATGAATCAACCTCTACGATGAATCAGAATTCGAGAAGTTTCTCGTAAGATCTACAGAGCTGAGTCAGGGTGACGCATGGGGGAAACCCCCTTATCTAGATAAGCCGCTGCAACTCAATTCTCGGGTCATTCGTAGATTATCTACTGCCTAGACAACACGCGTTTTTAGTTCTCTCCTTTACCGACGTTCGCGAAGTTTTCTTCCGGAAATATCTTGTGTTTTTACCGCATCGTTTAGTGTGCTTTTCCCGTACTTGGATAATGGAAGGATTCAACAACGACAATCAAGCTATGGATGTTGAAAATGCAGTAAGTATATTTATCTAGTAATCATTGATTTTCTAACTGTGTTTAATCATTTTTAGTGAAATATGAGATATTAAATTGTAATAAGAATTCTTTAATTTATTATTACTTTTTACGATATGTTAAAAAATAAATTTGATTTACACTATGCAAAATAGAATGAGTTTCAAATCTATTTATAATGTGTGTTAAAAATAAATTTGATTTACACTATGCTAAAATCTATTTTTATTTATAATGTGTTTAAAATAAATTGAATTTCGAATCTTTATTTTGATAAATGAGAAATCTATTTTATTTCATTCAATAAACTATATAAAGTGAAATTTAAGTATGTGTAAAATCTGTTTATGCTTAGAAATTATTTATTCTATAAGTGAAAATCTATTTATAATATGTGTTAAAAATAAATTTAATTTCAAATCTTTATTTTGACAAATGGGAAATCTATTTTATTTTTAATGTGGTAAACATAAATTTAATTTCGAATCTTTAATTTGATAAATGCGAAATCTATTTTATTTCATTCAATAAACTATATAAAGTGAAATTTAAGTATGTGTAAAACTTGTTTATGCTTAGAAATTATTTATTTTATAAGTGAAAAACTTTGTATAGAAATTTTAATAAGTTTATTTATTTTTTTACAATCATATGACATAGAAATTATTTATTCTATAAGTGAAAATCTATTTTATTTATTATGTGTTAAACATAAATTTGATTTCGAATCTTTATTTTGATAAATGAGAAATCTATTTTATTTCATTCAATAAACTATATAAAGTGAAATTTAAGTATGTGTAAAATCTGTTTATGCTTAGAAATTATTTATTCTATAAGTGAAAATCTATTTATAATATGCGTTAAAAATAAATTTAATTTCAAATCTTTATTTTGACAAATGCGAAATCTATTTTATTTATAATGTGGTAAACATAAATTTAATTTCGAATCTTTAATTTGATAAATGCGAAATCTATTTTATTTCATTCAATAAACTACATAAAGCGAAATTTAAGTATGTGTAAAACTTGTTTATGCATAGAAATTATTTATAATATGTGTTAAAAATAAATTTAATTTCAAATCTTTATTTTGACAAATGGGAAATCTATTTTATTTATTATGTGTTAAACATAAATTTAATTTCGAATCTTTAATTTGATAAATGCGAAATCTATTTTATTTCATTCAATAAACTACATAAAGTGAAATTTAAGTATGTGTAAAACTTGTTTATGCTTAGAAATTATTTATTTTATAAGTGAAAAACTTTGTATAGAAATTTTAATAAGTTTATTTATTTTTTTACAATCATATGACATAGAAATTATTTTATAAGTGAAAAACTTTTTAATTAGAAGATTTAATTAAAACTTATTCTCATAAGTTTAAACTAAAAATTTATTATTCTAATAATTTATTTCCTTACAAAATTTATGACTCATACTTCGTTTAAAGGTGCTTTTTATATTATTCAAATCAAAAAGTTATTATTATTATTGTTTACTTATGAGAAACTTAATTTGCATTCATTATAAATAAAAAATTTAATTATTAACTAGAAAATCAGTTTACTTATAATTTTCATCAACTAGTGTTGTTTATTTAATTTCCAACATCCTATACTTTGTGATTTATATAGTAATTATCGCTTATACAATAAAATGTTAGTGTTCAAGTAGATTCATGTTCAGTCATGTTTAGGATGACTCATTGTTTGATGAGTCATCGCATAGCTTATACAATAAAATGTTAGTGTTCAGACATGTTTAGGATGACTCATCGTTTGATAAGCTATCAATTAGATTATACTTATTCAATTTATTTATGTTGTATAAAAGTTAGATTTGCATAACCTTTTGTTTATTAAATCTTTAACTAGGAGAATTTATTTTTCTAAAAAATTTTTAAAATTTGCATACCTAATCCTATGTTTAGTTAAAATAGTGTATTGGTTTATTAAAGTAGTAGCGTGTATGTATAAAAGTGAGATTTATTAAATCTTTAACTAGGAGAATTTATTTTTCTAAAATTTTTTAAAGTTGCATACCTAATCCTATGTTTAGATAAAATAGTGTATTTGGATTATTAAAATGGTAGCGTGTATGTATAAAAGTTAGATTAATTAAATCTTTAACTAGAAGAATTTATTTTTCTAAAAACTTTTAAAGTTGCATCCTATGTTTATAAAATGATTCGTTTATTTAATGACTCATCGAATAGATTAAATTTATTTATTTATGTTGTATAAAAGTTAGATTTGTATAACCTTTTGTATATGAAATCTTTAACTAGAAGAATTTATTTTTCTAAAATTTTTTAAAGTTGCATCCTATGTTTATAAAATGATTCGTTTATTTAATGACTCATCGAATAGATTAAATTTATTTATTTATGTTGTATAAAAGTTAGATTTGTATAACCTTTTGTATATCAAATCTTTAACTAGAAGAATTTATTTTTCTAAAATTTTTTAAAGTTGCATCCTATTCGTTTATTTTCAGTTGAGTATTTCCTTCGGTATACCCGATGACGAACTTCATATGCTTTGTACTGTTGGGGAAATAAATGATGAGGAGTGGCGAAACCCCCAATGGGACGACGCCGCCCAACCTGAAGCCGACCCTGAACCCCAACCTGAGGTCCAACCTGAGGCCCAACCTGAAGCCCAATCTGAACCTTCTAAGGTATGTATTGTTTTACATTAAAAATGAGAGTGTTTCCTTTTACAAAAGTTTGAAAAATTGTCCCTTTTACAAAAGTTTAAAAAATTGTCTTTCTTATTATAGGTTCAACCTGTTTGCCCTACTTGCGGGAAATCGTTTGCGAGGAATTGTGATTTGACTAGACACAAGAAAACACACAACACAGAAAAAATGTTCGTGTGTCTCATTTGCCATAAGGAATTCTCCAGAAAGGACAACCTAAATAGACACCGAAAATCGCATCAGTCCACGAGTGAATTACAAGAATCTGTAGATCCTCAGCCCGGTCCTTCTAAGGTATGTATTATTTCTTAAAGTTTTTGTGATATTTCAAAAAATTTTAACACTTTGATTAAAAATTGTAACACTTTAATTAAAAAATCGTTTTTTATTCTTTTATAGGGTTTCTCCTGTTCTGTGTGTTTGAAGGAGTTCTCCAGAAAGGATGCCTTAAACCGACATAAGAAGTTGCATGATGCTGACACTTCCACCTATCAATGTGCTACATGCCAAAGAAAGTTTAGTCGCCTGGACGAGTACAACGCTCATCTAAAGAGTCATAACTATCCCTGCAAAGAATGCCAGTCCACCTTCTCCTCTAAGTCATCATTAATGAACCATATGCGACTTCAGCATTCAAATAGCCTAAGTGAGAGCCGGAAGAAACCGAAAACGACTCCTCCACCACTCTCTCGAAGACGACCCTATACACAAGCTTTGAACACGTTTAAGACGGTGCTCATTGAACCTACTGAAGCCACTCGGTACGATGTGAAAATCTTTTTAGAGTCTATTCGTGCCGAGATACATGAAAACATCCTACAGGAATTGTATGAGAAAGATTCCATCAAATGGTACCTGGTAATAAAAGTCTGCTTTGAAAGAGAGACAGCCGAAGGAGAACTGGAAATTATGGATGCCTACTTCAGAACACCCTGCTACCAGCAACACACTCCTGATTTAATTGATGATCAAATAAGTGTAGGATTCATGAAGATCATTCAAAACTACGAAGAGTTCTTAGAGAGAGGTTCCGGCTGGGTGCTGAGAAACATCTACTACCTAGAATTCAAGTCTGCTAAATATAACCCCTTGAGAGCGAGTAGCCATCAAGAATTGCCAGCTAAACTGCTTGCCAAGAAAGCTATCTTAAATATACAGAACAGAGATAACAAGTGCTTCCTATGGTGCCTGCTAGCACACAAACTGAATTTGGATAATACAAGAAATCCCGAACGAGTCTCCCACTATTTACCTCATGAAGAGGAAATCAAGATGGGTAATGTTCAGTACCCTGTTCCCATCTCAAAAATAGGCCTCATAGAAAAACTGAACAATCTTAGAATCAACGTCTTCGGCTACGAAAACTCTAAAGTGACCATTTTAAGAATTTCCGAAGTAGAAGATGTTGAAGTTATCAACTTATTACTCTTTGCGAACGAGGAAGGTGCTCACCACTATTGTTTAATCCGGAACTTTTCCAGATTGATGGGAGACCGCACAAAACATGACGGAAAACAGTATTATTGTTATAGGTGCCTGCATGGTTTTTCGACAGAACTTTTGTTAAAAGATCATGAAAAAAACTGCAAAAAACACACTGCTCAAGCCATTGAGATGCCCAGCAAGGAGAAAAATATACTAGAGTTCACGGGAGCCCATCTTCAACACCCTATCAGCTATATGATCTATGCAGACTTTGAAAGTTTGTTAGAACCTATTGCATCAGCTGCTCCATCCTCATCAAACTCCTACCTGCAACATACAGCCCGTCATACACCCTGCGGTTACGCTTATGTAATCGTAGGGTCTGATGGCAAAGCCGCCAAGCCTATCTTTAGCTATCGAGGAGAGAATGCAGTCAAGCATTTTCTAGAAAATATCATCATGGAAAAAGATATCCTTGAAGACAAACTACGAGAAATTAAGCCTATGAAGCTCTCTACCCAAGAAGAGGAGGCGTTCCAAAATGCTACAAGGTGCAGCATATGTCTTCAACCCCTGTTACCCGGATGCATTAAAGTTCGGGATCACAATCACGAAACTGGAGTTTTTAGAGGTGCTGCCCATGCTAGCTGCAACCTTAATTTTAAGCAGCCAAAGAAGATTCCCGTGGTTTTCCACAACTTGAAGAATTATGATGCCCACCATATTATGACAGAATTAGGCCATTTTCAAGACCATCAGATACAAGTTATCGCAACAACGTTAGAAAAATATATATCATTCACTTTGAAGAAACCTGACAGTCCTGTGCAACTCGTCTTTCTTGACTCCTTCCAATTTTTGCCTGCTTCGTTAGAAAAGTTGGTGAAGAATTTGGATATTAGTCAGTTTAACATTCTAAAAGACCACTTTAATTCAAGTACCGATCTAAGTCTCCTCACCAGAAAAGGAGTATACCCCTATGACTACATTACTGGATTTGATAAATTTGAAGAAACAGCGTTGCCGCCTCCATCAGCGTTTTTCAACTCTCTCACGAACGAACCCGTCGAAGAATCTGATTATCAACATGCAAAAAACGTATGGGAAGTCTTCCAGATAAGAAACCTCGGCGAGTATCATGACCTGTATGTGAAGACAGATGTTTTACTCCTTGCCGATGTCTTCCAAAATTTTAGAAGTCTTTGCTTACACTATTATAACATCGATGCTGCCCATTTATACACCTCTCCTGGACTGTCCTGGCAAGCCTGTCTGAAGATGACTGATGTCAAACTAGAGCTGCTTACGGATATCAACATGCTGCTGTTTATTGAAAAAGGGGTGCGCGGGGGTGTGTCGCAGATTTCACACCGTTTCGCTGTTGCAAACAACCCGCACACTCCTCACTACGACTCAAGTAAGCCTTCTAGTTATATCATGTACTGGGATGCGAACAACCTTTACGGTTGGGCTATGTCCCAGTACATGCCTTATGGCAAGTTTCAATGGATGGACCCCTCTCACATTACTGAAGATTTCATCATGAACATACCCGAAGATGCAGCGGAAGGCTTCATTTTTGAAGTGAATTTGGAGTACCCATCTCATCTGCATGACCTCCACAATAGCTACCCACTTGCACCTGAAAGAATGACCGTGACAGAAGAAATGCTCTCCACCTATGCCAAGTCCTTGTTGCAGAACCAAAAATATTCAGGAACACCCAAACTCATTCCAAACCTTCACAATAAATCAGAATATGTTGTACATTACAGAAATCTACAGTTATACCTAAAACTCGGAATGAAGCTATTAAAAATGAACAAGGTTTTGAAATTTCGACAAGCACCCTGGCTAAAAAAGTATGTAGACTTCAACACAGATAAACGAAAATCTGCAAAGAACAGTTTTGAGAAAGATTTCTTTAAACTGTTGAACAACAGCGTCTATGGAAAGACCATCGAAAATTTGAGAAAACGTCGTAACATCGAACTGTGTAACAATGAAGTCAGAGCCCAAAAATTAGTTGCATCACCGAATTTCACAACTTTTAAAGAATTTTGCAATAACCTCGTAGCTGTGGAGAGAACAAAACCCACCATCCTGATGAATAGGCCGATATACGTGGGTTTCTGTATCCTTGAATTAGCAAAGTTGCTCATGTACGACTTTCACTACAATTTCGTTATGAAAAAGTATGAAAGTCGTGCAACTTTGTTGTTCACGGATACAGACTCCTTGACGTACTGTATCCAGACAGCAGACATGTACCAAGATATGAAGGAAGATCAGCACCATTTTGACTTCTCAGAGTATCCAGAAAATCATCCGCTATATTCTACAACTAACAAAAAGGTCCTTGGAAAGTTTAAAGAAGAACTCCACAGTCAAGCTGCCTACAAATTCATTGGATTAAAGCCAAAAATGTATGCCATACAGTCAGCTGGTGGTGAAAAGAAGACAGCAAAAGGCATATCAACATGCATCGTAAGGAAAAAATTAAGTGTTCAAGACTATCAAGAATGCCTGCAAAAGGAGATAGCCACGTATGAGCAACAAACCAGAATCCTACAAGAACGTCATCAACTCTATACAGTTAATCAAAACAAAAAGTGTTTATCTCCTTTTGATGACAAGAGGTATCTGCTAGATGATGGAATCACCAGTCTGGCTTATGGCCATTACAGAATACCGCAGCATCCATAGTGAAAATTTTTGTATATATTGTTCCTGCACCTTGTATATATTTTTAAATTATTCCTGCATCTATGTAAATTGTACAGATTGTTTCGCACCTATGAAGATTGTTCCTGCATCCTGTATATATTTTAAATTGTTTCGCACCTATGAAGATTGTTCCTGCATCCTGTATATATTTTAAATTGTTTCGCACCTATGAAGATTGTTCCTGCACCCTGTATATATTTTAAATTGTTTCGCACCTATGAAGATTGTTCCTGCATCCTGTATATATTTTTTAATTGTTTCGCACCTATGAAGATTGTTTCTGCATCCTGTATATATCAATTGTTTCGCACCTATGAAGATTGTTCCTGCACCCTGTATATATTTTAAATTGTTTCGCACCTATGAAGATTGTTCCTGCATCCTGTATATATTTTTTAATTGTTTCGTACCTATGAAGATTGTTCCTGCATCCTGTATATATCAATTGTTTCGCACCTATGAAGATTGTTCCTGCACCTTGTATATATCAATTGTTTCTGCACCTATGAAGATTGTCTGAACCCTGTATATATCAATTGTTCCTGCATCCTTTATACATTTTAAATTGTTTCTGCAACCATGAAGATTGTTCCTGCACCTATGAAGATTGTCTGAACCCATGCTTTGAAGACAACCTCAGAAAACTATGTGATGAGTTCTTCAGGTTGACATTTTTTATTTATTTATTTATTTATTTATTTTTTTAAAGGAACTAACTCCCGCCTTGCTCTACGGAGTGAAAAGGGGCACCGCAGGGCCTCGGGAGGGCAGTCTCCCAGGCGCTCAAGGTGAACTCTTTCTTTCTCTCTCTTCTCTTTTTTCTAACTTTATTCTTTCTACCTTTTTTCTTAAATTTGTATTCTCTTTCTAACTTTTTTCTATACATTTTCCTTTCACTTATTTCTCTAATTGTAAATTTTGTATGTATCTCTTTTCAGGTTAAGTCCCAAAAGATCGTGACGTCATCTCACTTCCCGCAAAACTTCGAAAAAATTTTGAAGTCCCCAAAATTGTGAAAAAAATACTAAGTTCCGAAATTTAGGAAAATAAATCTAACTCCTCAAAATTCCCCTTCTCCCCGATAGATGGCACCACCAAACCTCATCCAAGATGATAGTCAAAGTTTCTATTCTTCCGGTGGCAACGCTCTAAAAGTTTCTATTCTTCCGGTGGCAACACCCCCTCGTTAAAGATGATGACTAAGTAGTGTAAAAAGGACACGTTGACCAGCACGGTGGAGGCGTAGAGGTGTAAGGGTGGGGGCGCGCCACCACCCTACGCCTCAATACGCCTCTACGCCTCCACCGTGCAGGTGAACTGTCCTTTTTACACTACTTTCACATAAACCCATAGATTAAAATTGCAGGGTCTCAAAGTACGCATTTGTAATGCACTTGCGTCGGTGACTGCAGACATGCTTCAGAATATATGGCGTGAAATGGACAACCGTCTAAATGTTGTCCGTGTGACCAAGGGAAGTCAGATAGACCATCTATGACGTATGTATACAAAATTTTGGAGTTTCGTCTACATTTTGTGTTAATCATATCGATAAATTCTTTTGCTTTAAATAGTTATAGCCGTTTATAATCGCTATATTGATTTTGACTTACGCTGTATATATATATATGTTATAAATGTATCAAATATAATTGTGATGATCAAGAAAGAAAATATAATAATAATAATAATAAATTAAAATTCTCTTAAATTCACACATAGGCCTTCAGGGCAATGAAACTGCTGATATTCTTGCTAAAGCCGGGACTTCTGGCTCATCTACTTCAAGCACCGATCTGACCTTCTCCGAAATTAGCTCTAAAATTAAGATCAGAAATCAGAAAATATGGAGGACTCCTCCGTCCCACTCTTGGTATTCTGGGAAAACTCCTGGTAATGCCCTCACAATTGGGAGTGATAGAGCTGTCCAGACCACCATTAGCAGGCTCGTGAGTGGATATATTAGGAGCCTTACATATATTGATGGACAGAAATCTTATAGTGAGTGCATCAAGTGCAAGTCAGCAGGAGCCTCCCTAGAACATCTCCTCCACTGCATGGGGCTCTTGCATGAAGACCTTATTACTACACCTTTTATTGTTTATGACTTTTTGAAGATCCACGACCTCCTGGACCCATAAATGTAGTAATAAGACATAGATTAATCAGCGAGTGGGAAAAAGTGAGGCTTTTTTTTTCGGGAAAAGTCACTCTAATGGCTGCCTTTTCCCGAGTAAATCACACACAGGAATACACACGGATAATTTAGTAAATAAAATTTATGAATAATTTATTTACTAAAGGTGAATGAAAAACTCCAGATACAGTTTCAAATTCATTTTTCTTTTTATTCTTTTTTTCAATACTCTCTAATGGCTGATTTTAGAACTTTTTTTCGGCATCAAAATTTTTTGCTCGATAACATGGGGATGATAGATCTATATATATTACTATATCTATGCCTGGACCTGGTCTAGCTTGTAGCTAGACCTTGAGGAATAAGCCATAACAACAACAACATAAATTAAAATTAAAGCAATCAAAAATGAAAATTTGTCTGCCACCTAACAGATTTCAATTGTTTAGCCTTCGGAATAAAAGAAAGTATTTAAAAAAATATGTACGATGCAGGATTTCATAGCGTGCGTGTGTGTGTACATTTCTGCTTACAAGCATACGCCATGTGCGTCCGTACGTGAGCGTGAGTTTCTGCGTTCATGCTCTTGCGTTTCTGCGTCTGCATATGTGCGTGCATGAATATACATCAGTGTTCGTGCATTTGTGTGTGTGTGATAGAGTGGCCATGTGTGTTTGCAAAACTGACATGTTTGTTCGAATGTGCTTACGTGCATGTGTGTATGCCTGTATACATGTATATATGCATCTGCGTATGCGAGCAAATATAACTCTATCTCGTAATATGGGAAAATGTGTTCGTTCATTTTAATTTATTCCATGTTGCAGGAGACAACGCTTTTACCGCAATTTCGAATCAAGATATACTGTGGGTTAAAATTTTTCAGAATCGTTTCCGTTCCACACAGAGATAGGGTTGCCAGAGAAAATTTATTTTATCAGCGACTGCAAAATCCATTAATTTATTTCTAATGCTTCAAATTTTATAATTCTTACTTTTTTGTTAAAGTTCAAAATAATCAAAGTCAGGGGGATGAAACTCCGAGAGTTACAGTCGACAATAAAAGTATCCGAACACTAGCAAAAATTCCTATATTAAAAAAGGTACACTTAATACTGTTTTGTTAAATAAATCCTTGTCGAATCCTGTTCTTAGATGTTCCAGATATTGTAAATAATTAAAAGCGATGGAAATACTCGTACATTCTTAGAAGAAAATTCTTTAAAAAATTTTTTTGAAAGTCAAAATACTTGCCAAAACTGAAGTTAACAGATATTCGATTCTATTCATTGCCAAGTTACCTCTAAAGTTAGAGACCAAGCTAAATCACAGTTCCCCCCCCCCCCTTCTTTTAATAAAAAGGTAGCAGTTGTATTCTTAGTGTTCTTTATTCTGTATTTAAAATAAGACAATAATAGATTCGTAAAAAAAGTTTTCAATATTTTTACACGTTTTGAGAAGTGTAGAACATGATTTGACCTTTTTCAGAAAATGTCTGCTTGTCTGTTTCCATCAGGAAAATTGTGGGAATTCTAGCTCAAAAACTGCTGCACATATTTTCAGACAAAATTGCATGTAGTTGTACCTTTTCATAAATTAGCGCCTGCCAGTTTTTGGTGTAAATTGACCAACATGTGGCCTTGCACTCCCATTTTATCATAATCTTTAACATGGCAGTATAGAACAAAATTTTGCATGTATATACATACAGCAAAAATTATTTTTAACCAATCAGTGTGAAATATAAATTATTTATTATGATAAAAATCAACCCAAATTTATTTTCTTCTTCCTTTATAAAGGTAAGCACCTCCGGAAGTTGTAAATTTTCAGTAGAATAGTTTTCAAAAGAACTCGTCAATACCTTAAAAACGAATGTTTGAGCCATGTATGTATCAGTGATAATTTGAAACAATACGATTTTTTAACACTTTCCAGCAAAGTTGAAAAGTATTAATGACTTCGGTTTGCCTGTCCGCGCTCTAACGCTTGTACATAATCATGAAATCTTATTGAAACTGATACATGTTATTCAAGTTCCCTATCGGAATTCTCTACTGAAAATGGAGTGAATACCTCCACTGGTTTGTGTACAGGGACACCCGAAAGTATTCCAAAGCGTTGTGTTCTATGAGAGATGTTTCTATAAACCATATTTTAATATCTTTACTTTAAACAAATCTTAATGAAATTGAAATATGTTATTCAAGGTGACTCTCGAATATTTTCTGTAGAAAATGGAGTAAATATCACCTCTGATTTGAGTACAGGATACCCAAAAGTATTCCAAATCATTGCGTTTAATGAGAGGTAATTTCTATAAATCGAATTTTAATAACTTTACTTTGCACAAATTCTTATGAAATTGAAATATATTATTCATATGCAGAAAAGAAAGCTTTCTATAGAATATAGTATGATTACCATTAGATTTACAGGGCAACTCAAAAATATTCAGTTTCATTAAGGGCTATTATTGGAAATTTGCGCGAATTGCATTTCGTTTACATTAAGCGTTTTTAGCACTTCCTAACAATTTTAGAGAGCGAATATGGTTTCAATTTGTGTATGACACAAAATTGACTTTGTTTCTACTTTTAATGTTATACTTGTCGGAGATGAAAATCGTTCGCATTTATCATGGAAAATAATTGTAATAAATAACAATAATAATAAAATAATAATAATTTGTACTGTGTGAATTTGTACAAAAAAATAGAAGAAAATTTTGGGGCTATAACATATGTTCCAGCAACCATACTACTACTTTTCTTTCATGATTTGCCTCATAATATCTATTATTTATAAAAAATATGAATATTTTAGATTTATACTAGAAATCTAAAATATATACATAAGTCATGTGTCAGGAATACGCTGAAAGGAAACTGCTAAAAGAAGAAAAGAAACTGACAAGGTAAATATTGTGCAGATGCTCAACGGACAGAGCCTAAAAGATATGAAGAAATGGAAGAGCTATGTCATTTTTGAATTCAAGCTAAAGCTACAGATCATGTCGATATATTTCTCTAAAGATCTGTTTTGTGTTGGATGTTCCTGTAAAGGAACTTTTAAATGTTTTTATATTTGTGTTTTTCAAGTAAAAAATAAAAATATTGTTTACAGGGAAGTTTTATAGATCTGTCAACATGTTTCACCGACGTCCTGGATTGAGTTTGGAATGCAAGTATTTAAACTTTTTAGTCGAAATATCATAAAACTGGAAGAAATTTTTATTTAATTTAATTTTTATTCCACCTCACATACCGTCTTTGCTTAGTTTAAGAAGTATATTAACCCGGGCAACGCCGACGAAACTTGCTAGTAAGTAATATAAAATAGGAGAAAAAATATATATAGCTAAGAAATAAAAATAATAATAACTACTTTTATTTTATAATCTCTTACCTAGATATGGCACAAAAAGTATGGTTTTGAAATTAAATTTTCGAAAAAAATTTTTTTTTTCTAAAAGCTATACGTTTTGAAATCCCCTGAAAACGAAAATCAGGATTTTAGCGATTGATATGTGGGTATATATATCTCTTTCCCTATGTGTGTGTCTGTGTGTCTGTTCACAGCAGAACTGAAAAAGAGATATTAGCAGGAATTTAAAATTCAGTGTTGTATAACTATATACAGTATGGGGAGGCAAACAAAAGCATTTTGTTTAGAAATATGAAATGGTTCGCGTACAGATACAAACAAAATAATTCAAAAACATTACGTCAATGGGCAAAATTTCTTGTTGGAACGTGATAATAACTTTAGACTGCATAATGGAAATTATTATAAGTGGAATTAACGTATATCAAGTTTGATGCATGAAAATTCTGAAACGAAAAGGCCCTATTGCCTTCCCATAAGTAGGAAAAATTAGAGCATAGTATCGCCACCTATAAGCCGATATGTACATTAATTAAATCGACAAAATTTTTTATAATATCATTTTAGATATAAAATTTGATGCATAATATATAATATAGAAGCTGAGATATAATCTTTACGCAAGTGGAGATTATAACACCATAACAGTGCCACTTGCAGGTCGATATACACCAAAATCGAATCAACACAAATTTAAATTGTGATCCAACCAAATATATATTTTCGTGCCATTCCATGTATTTTTTTTTTTTTTTTTTTTTTTGTGAGATTATACAGTTCTCACAAAATTTAATTAACTTACATACACAGACACAAAAATGTTTTCTACAGGGTGACAAGAAATAACTTGGACACACATGATACATTATAACTTTAATGCTAATGAAAATATTACGACCAAACTTCAATAAATAGGAATACATTATTTTGTCTATTATATTTACAAATTTTCAAAGTGGCTACCGTTAGCTTTAATACAGAGCTTTAAACGTGTCACAAATTTTTCGGCTATGGGCCGCAACTCACTCACTGATATTTTATCCCATTCCTTGCATAAGAATTCCTTTAGGGATGCCAAAGTTTTATGAGATTTAGCACACACCCTTGTCTCCAAGATGGACGAAACATAATAATCCATTGGGTTCAAATCTGGGGAATACGGTGGCCATTCTTGAGCTCCAATGAAGTCAGGAAAATTTGTCTTGCACCAATCTTGAATGCCTTTAGCTCTGTGTGCAGGTGCGGAATCCTGTTGGAAGGTCCATCTTTTGTTTCCAAAGAACTTTTGTGACCAATGTAAGACAACATCTTTCAAAATGAGTTTGCGATAGTGGTAGTTACAGATATTTGGTTTGAAACTTCGTCCAAGTTATTTCTTGTCACCTTGTAAAAATGTTTAAATCATTTTCAGAACAGTTTAAAACGTGCAAGTCCGTCAAAATCCGAAAGTTGAAATACTCTTTTTTTTTTTTTTTTTTTTTTTTTTTTTGTTATAGTGGAAAGTACAATCGGTAACAAAAGTCTCCGAACACTAGCAAAAATTCTTATGTAATATATTTTTTTTTTTTTTTTTTAATAGGAATTTTTGCTAGTTTTCGGAGACTTTTGTTACCGACTGTATAAAATGTTTTGTAGTAGAAAGTATAAAATGTTTTTTTATTTAGAAAATGTATATTGTAGGAAATACACAGTAAGAAGACATATGTATATTATAAAATATTTTTGAAGATAGTGTGGTCAGAAGACATAAAATTGACTTAATCGATGGCACACCTAACAATTTTCCCGTAATAACAAACTAATACGTATACATAAACCATATAAAAAAGAGTTTATATAGCGAGTTTTAAGAAAATCTGTATAGCCGTTTTTCTGAAGCACTAATTTTTGAGAACTGAAATTGACCTATCTAATCAGGACACTCATATCTAACTGTAGTAGCCATATAATACATGAGAAATGTCATCTAAAAAGTGGTTTATGTAATAAATTTGAAAAAAATAGTTTGAGCCCCCCCCCCTTTTTTTTTAAATCTTAACTTTTTTTTAAATTTAACTTTCAACTCCACTTCTGATTTTCCGAAACCAACAATTAAAGGCGTCTGAAAAGGAGCTAATATGTCGAGTTTGAAGAAAAACTGTAGAGCTTTATTTTTTAAGAAACCAATAGGTGAGACCTAAAATTGACCCATTTATTCAAGATGCCTATCAGTTTTCCTGAAGAAAACGACTAGTACATAAGAAAAGCCATCTAAAAGGCGGTTTATACATTCAATATAGATATATATATTGAGAGAAAGAGAGACAGAGGAAAAGGTGTAAATATGGGCACCAACTTTTATTTCTGACTTAAAGTTACTTTAATTTTGAAAAATTCTACGTTTTTGACCTTCATTAACAACTATAACAAGTTTACTAAATAAGAGGAGGCAAAATAATGATTAATATCAATTTATTTCAATTCGAAAACGAAGATTTACAAAAAGCTTTAAAAATGCATCAGAAAAAATGGGGTGCAAATATGGGACCTTTCCAGAAAAGTCACAAAAAATATTTTATAATGTTTTAAAATATGATAACACAGAAAGGTAGAGAATTTATTTATTATGAAAAAAAAAAAAAAATATTTACAGATACCGCTGATGTAACTAGCTCTTTCAAACCTGGTACGATCTAAGTGTGCTCACATTTGGCACATAACACTTTATAACACTCTTCTCTGCGAATGTGTTCAGAAAACGGGTCCCGGACAAAAGCCTCACCGGACAAAATCGCCCCGGTCAAAATCCCCGCGGAAAAAAGCCCCACTGGTTATACTGAGTTTTTTCAAATTTCGATTAAATAATCTTTAATTATTACTTACTGCAATATGCATATTATGTTAAGTATAGCTGTACAAAGTAGATAATATTTTAAAATATAGTATATATGATTGATTTAGTTTAAATAAAATTAAAAAATATCAATAATTATTTTAAATCATAATATATATGGTTGATTTAGTTCATATAAATGCGGTTTAAAAACATCAATAATTATAAAATAATATTTTTTTTACCTGATAATAATATAGAAGTCTTCATTTTTCATAATTAGTTCTTTCTTATCATATATTCTTTTATTAGAACTACTATTTCTTATCGTATTTTCTCTTTATTTTCTTGCAGAGATTTTGGGAAAAATTAAGCTCACGTAAAATTTGTTTAACTCTCTCCACCCGTCATAAGCCGTGGTGGCCTCTGCTGCTTCTTATTATCATTTCAGTTTCATATATACAGGGTGTTTCAAAAGTCTGGATTCACCAAATTATATTGAAAGGAAAACAATTTTGCTAAACAGATTGCTTTCAAAAAGTTTCGTGCATTAAAATGATCTGTCAGATGCGGTATCATAGGGGAGCTTCAGGGGCCTCTAGGGGCTCCAGGTAACACAAAATCAATTTTTTCAAACGAAAACCATTTACAGATTTTTTGAAACTTTGTTTGATTATTTAGAGTTTTAAAATATATAGGTGAGAATTACATATATTTGATTGGGGGATGGGAGGTGGGTGGCAGGGCAGAGAAAAAGAAATGTACTCTTTATATAAAATTTCTACTGATTACGGAAACTTAAGGCATATGAGATTTTTTTTTTTTTTTACGAATTTCAGTGAAATTTTGTTTAATTACCCCTCACTTTAATATGTATGTATATTAAATATAGCTGTAATTATGTTCATTTTTACTCTTTTTCTTTGTTGGTTTTGGGGAAGATTGGACACCGGACATACTGGTTTAACATACTCCACCCGTCTTAAGCCGTAGCGGCCTCTGCTCCTTCTTATAATTTCTGTTTTATTTATTTGGATTTTGCCTTTGTTTCACATAATTGTTAGTTATTATTCTTTATATATATATATATATATATATATATATATATATATATATATATATATATATATATATATATATATATTCTTTATATATTCAGAGTTACATACATTTGGGGAGGGGGTTAGGTGGGAAACTGAAAAGAAAAATGTAGTTTTTATATTAAACTTCTACATATTACTATGTAATTTTGTATAGGTATCACTTATACTTTAAATAAAGACAGCGAGAGTTGCCAACACCTGGGGAGGGGGAAATGAAGAAATTAATTAATTAATTATTTTTTGAAACAAATTTCATTGAAATTTCATTTTATTATTCCTTACTGTATAATACAGTAAATGATCAAAGTATTAGTTTTTTTTTTTTTTTTTTTTTTTTTTTATAGATGTCCATAGTTTTGGTAAATAAAGGTATTTTTGAATATCGTCTAGACATCATTAGAGAATAATATTTTTTTCTCAAACTCACATTAAACATACATTTTGAACGATACCACTTTCAATCCTCTACTCCGATAATTAATATGTAAAAATGCACGACAAATTTCATTTTTGCGTATTAATATATATATATAGTAAAGTTAAGAATAACAGAAGATTAAATGCCACTGAAATCCACATTAACCAAAAAGAATCAATTTATAACTAGAATAATAACCCGTGAAGACTTGTACAGATATGAAAACAATTAACAATTAATAGTTTTAATAAAATACGAACAATCACAATGAGTTTCTAGTCAAAAAAGTAACAGATTTTATTGTATAATTTATCTCATCACGAGTTTAATTAATTTTGAAATGTTAATTTTTCCCAGAGTATCATTTCTGATACATTGATACATAGGGTCTTTGTCCAGTGTATGTGGGGCTTTTTTCCGTATTCCTCAGAGAACATTCCATCACAAAAGTTGCAAGTTGCATAGCTCGAATTTAGTTTACACCCCTCGTTGATATCCAGGTAGATATCATCATCGCTGTTGAAAAGGGGAGGGTCACAGTAGTCTAATAAGTAGGATGATGAATCATATCGTTTCGTTGGTCACATTTTATTTCTTTGAAGGTTTTTGGTCTTCGTACCTTCGGTCGGTCTTTTGTCTTACAGGACTCTGGCTTGTATCCTTACCCCCGGAAAACTCAAAGATGTCTTCTTGTAAGCACTTTTAACAGTCGACTTAATTAATTGATCCTTGTATGGTCATTAAATGACGATACCTGGACATTGCTGTTTTGCGTCCACGAGTAGTGGTTTTCTTATCAGTGTTGGGGATAGGAGATATATCGAAGAGAGAAACTGGATTTGAAGTTCCCGGGGCTCATATTTACACCAAGAAAAGGTGCTAATATTTACACCAACCCCAACTAAAAAAGATTACTTCTATCACCTGTAACCTAAAGGCGTAGGAGTAAAGCTTCTAAAAGTAGTTTAGTATCTCCACTTTATGATATCACTGTGAAATTATTTTAAGCTAACCATAAGAACATGAAAAGAAAACGATTTCAGATACCTTTAAAAAGTTTGCAGTCCATAATAAACACCAAATCGCACAATGACTCGCGCTGCATCCACACTACTTAAAAGAATAGTTCCAACTGCTCTCTACTATCTTATACGCACTTAGCACCATCTACAGTCCTTGCCGCCAGCTTTCAGCACCTCCCATACCTACTTGTGGAGGGGTGCCCATATTTTCAACTATACCCATTTTTACACCTTCTCCTCTATATACACTCTATAAGAAAAAAAAAAAAGAAAAGACGCACAAAACAATTGATTACAGTTTCAGAAAATTTGAATGATTTAATCAAGAGAAAGGGCCTCACGAAGTAAACAATTCAACAACGCGTTGGTCCACTCTGGCCCTTATGTACGCAGTTATTCGGCTTGGCATTAATTGATACAGTTGGCAGATGTGCTCCTGTGAAGCATCGTGCCAAATTCTGTCCAATTGGTGCATTAGATTGGCAAAATCCCGAGCTGGTTGTAGGACTCTTTTGAAATGCTCCAAACGTCCTCAATGAAAGAGAGATCCGGGGACTGAGCTCAACCCCATTTCACTGAGCCGCCTATTAAGGGTCTTTGAAGTCACTGAAATATCAGTTTCACATATGATCGATAATAACAACGAATTTGTGGCTTTGAGTACCGTTCTGACGAATGATCGATTCTTACATTCTGTCCTATCTCTAGGCCGACCGTTTTCTTCTTAACACTCTGTTCTGCCATAGTTCACCCATTCCTGAAAACATCATCTACTAGCGGCATCAGTCTTATCCAATTGTCAAAAAAATTCGCAGATTACACCCACCGTCTTCTTTACACCAACCGTCTACAATACTTCCATTTCCTGCATTGGTAGGTAAGAAAAAAATGTTGCATAATTATCATGCATTTTTTGAAAGTTCTATATCCGTATCTGTATCCGCGGATATAGAAAAACTCATGCACGTACAGTCGGTAACAAAAGTCTCCGAACACTAGCAAAAATTCCTATATAAAAAAGTACTCTTAATACAGTTTTGTTAAATAAATCCTTGTCGAATCCTGTTCTTAGTCAGTTAAAAAACCGGATTCGACAAGGATTTATTTAACAAAACTGCATTAAGTGTACTTTTTTTTATAGGAATTTTTGCTAGTGTTCGGAGACTTTTGTTACCGACTGTATTCATATCTGCAGATCTCATTTTTGATGATCTGGCACATCCATAATAAACACTATAAAATGCAAAAAACTCGCAACATTTCTTTCGGTTCGAAAGAAACACGACCCTTCATTAGACGAACAAACACGAGGCACGAGTGCTGCAGATAAAGTGGCAAAGTACAGTCGGCAAAAAAAGTCTACGAACACTAGCAAAAATTCCTATATAAAAAATGTACACTTAATACAGTTTTGTTAAATAAATCCTTGTCGATTCCTGTTTTTAGACTGACTAAGAACAGGATTCGACAAGGATTTATTTAACAAAACTGTATTAAGTGTACTTTTTTTACATAGAAATTTTTGCTAGTGTTCGGAGACTTTTGTTACCGACTGTACCTAAATAAACATCATAAAATGAAAGAAACCCGCAAAAATTGTTTCGGGTCGAAAGAAAAAATGACAGATCATTAAGTGAAGAAAGTAGGTGCTAGTGCTGCAGACAAAGTGGCAACGTCTACAAAGCGGTCAACGTAGCAACAAAATTCAAATAAGGGGTGGAGGGTAAACCCCTCACATGGAAATTTTCGTCAAATGAAATTCTATTGAACTCTGATTTAAAATTAATTAGAAATGTTCGGGTACAACACTTATATGTAACACTTTAAACTGTAAAAGTTTAAAGTAAATATAAAGTGTTACAACACTCAACAAAAATGTAACGACAAAAATAGCAAACAATACTTAAATAAATAAAGTAAAGTGTAACAACACTCATATGTTGAACTGTAAACTTTGGTAATATATGTATAGTAACATAGGATAAGAGAAAGTAGTGTGAGTGTCAGACGGGATTATGAAAAATATCTTCAACGTAGAGTATGTTCAAAGGTTATTAATAAAATAATCTGTTTCCTAGCATATGAAATATATAATAAAATTATCTGAAGTTTGAAAATTTATGCGGTAAACGTTTCTTCCAAAAGTTTGTCCAACTAGCGAATTTCGTTTGTAACACAAGTTTGCTATTAATTTGTGAGTTTCACATCTGATAAAAAGATCATTAACACCTGAACAAGCTGACAGACAAAATTTATGTCCAAGACTTTATCTGAACAAGATTAATACAACAAGGTGAGGAAACAGTTCTTAATTGGTGAAAAATCAAATTGAAACGTAAAATAAAGGTGATCGCGTACTGACCGACCCTTTCCAAGGACGAGTGTTGTAAAATGACCCCGAACTGCGAACTGGTTGCTGGCCAGTGTCCTTACAATTACAGGTCGCCGTCGCAGCGACAACTTCACTTTTCCTTTCATTTTGTCTCCTCCATGTGCTCCAATTGTCACCTCAAAGCCAGAAGTGCTCTGGGCAAAGGTGTTGCCCAACTGTACCATTTGTTTCTTTTTCTTCTTCTTCTTTTTTTTTCCCTCTGAAACTTCTCTGATAGTGTTAGAGGAAGTGCAATGAACAGAAACCGATATTTCAAACTGGTAATGCAGTAAGTTTCTCATATTTAATGTAGCAATTCGAGATTGCCAGGGGCATATGACTTTCTAAAACAAGCGCACGACATCAGCAGTTTTAAACTGCACTTTTTAAAGCATAAACTCGAATCTTGATACTTTTATTTATTTATTTATTTTCCATATGAATTTCTAATTCTAAAATTTTTGCTTACCAGAGATACTCGGCTTGTGAGACTGATCTGTGCAGACATAGTGGTCCCAAATCGAAATATCGAAAACAAATAAATAAAATTTTTACTTTTTAAGTAATTTTATTTAATGATGTTCTACAGAGTCTATTCTGTAAATATTTTGGCTTTGAATAAACATTGTAGTGATATTGCTTGCTTAAATGTGAAATTTTTGTTTAGTGAATTTTCTACCAATTGTAAACTTGTTTGCCTTAATTAATTCTTTTTCCTTTACAAATTTTTGGGTCCGTTACCCTACTACTTTAGGTAAATTACCTAAGGTAGTAGGGTAATAGGCGCAAAAATTTGGTGACCAGATAGAGTACCTTAATAAACTAAAAGTGTTAATAATTGTTACCCATCCCTAATTAGGAATATAATTTTATATTCTTTGTAAATGGAGACCAAAATACTAATAATTATGATAAATAATTTTCCTGTAACATTCTTTAAAACTTAGGGAAACGGCTTACAAAAGCGGACTGTCTTCAGAAAATGAGGACATCTGGTCAACATACAGGTAATGGGAGTATTGTATTCGGATGCAATTTTCAATATCAAGTTTTAATCTAATTTACGTATCTCATCCCAGCAAGAAAAGTAACAAAACTCAAAAATGCGTATTTCAGAAAAATGAATTTATAAAGTACGATAATACATTGATTAGAAATACACATAAATCTGACGCAACTGCCTCTCAATTCGATATAGTGCAAGATACAGATGTGAAGATTTTCGTGAAAGCTTACCTAATTTTTGTTTAATTATATATCCAACTGAACTAAAAAAAAAAACGGAGTTATCTAGATTGGTTTTGTCCTAGTTAATAAGTACACTAATTCTGGTAGCGATTAGTTGAACAATGTAGCTTTGTATAAGAAAAGACCAGACATATTCCTCGTGAATCGCAGCAAATGATGACGACGGGAAATGTTTACCTGAAAGCAATAGTCTTGTAGTACTAAAAATAACATCTGTAACGATATTTTTTGTCAGATCTCTTCCACTATAATTAAAAGCCTAAAATGCATGTTAAATACATCAAAGGTTAAAGAATGTAACGAATAATTGCAGTAGGAAAATTTTATAATCCAGTCCAGATCTCATGAATTTTCTTTCTTGTTAAGAATTAGATTTTATTTTCTCAAACGTTATCGATCCCAGGAATAAAATAACTGATTACTAATTATGCCACAATCAAAATAAAAAAGGTCAAGCTGTTGCGTATTCATTCTGATGAAACTTGACCGTTACGTCTTTCTCCACCCCCTCTTCCTTACTCCCTCCCTCGATTTCCTTGAAGAATCTGCCCGTAAGTTGCAGATTAGAATGTTAACCAATTAGTTTCTGGTGTGAATAATTAAGAAAAAAGCTTAGAATGTTAATTTAATATCTATGTAATATTAATAGAATATTTAATTCGAACTGTGTTTGTCTCATCTTGACCAGTTTAAAAAAATCGGCTGTATCTCTCAAAACTGCGTATTTTTTTTTTTTTTTTTTTTTTTTTTAGTTATTTAGTTGGACTTATATTTAGGCTAGTGATAATTAGATTTTAGTATATACTCCCCAACAGATGGCGCTGATATACTTTTTTTTTCTTTATTTAAAAGAAGGCTACATCTCAGCTTCTATAGTATATAGCTACATAATACTTGTTATGTATGAAGTTTTGATGAAAAACTATATTGTTTCAATTTGGGTGCATCCCAGCCCCAAAACGCATTTATACATATATGTATATAAATGTATACATACTGATGCGTCTAATTATTTCAGTGTATGGCAAAATTACATACGTGAATTTATTGGATACATTGATACACACTGGTGGGGCTGATATACTAACTGCAATTTACCCCGATTTACTGGAAGACCTTATTTCAGCAACTATGACTTCGGTGTTTTTGAGTTTTTTGCATGTTTCAAAGTGTGAGAAATTCGAAATTCGCAAAATCGGTATGGTGTCTGTCTGTACGGTGTCAGTTTGTTAGTGGGTTAGTCTGTTAGTTTGTTAGTCTGTGTACACGATATCTGAAGAACAAATAATCGCAGAAAGGTTTAACAAATTTTAAAATACCATTTATGACACTTGCAAAAATCCTATTGATTTGCAACATTCTAATTAAAAAACATTCGAAATTTACTGTTTTCTTACTATAAGAAAATAGGACAAAATTTTGCTTGAACATGCATTAAGAGGAATATATTTACTATAAAGATGTGAGACCAGTTTTAAAATACCAATTATGATACTGGCATGAACATCATTAACTATGAAAAATTCTCCTTTGAACACTTCGTAAGTTATTGGAAATTTACGAATTTCTTAACATAGCAGAATAAGGCAAAATTTTGCTTAAACGTCCAATTTGAGAGACACTTTCATCATAAAGATGCCAAACCACTTTTAAAATACTATTTTGGATTAAATATAATTGACTATGAAATTTATAATTAAAAAAATTCGTAAGTTATTCGAAATTTATATTTTACTTAACATAGCTGAAAAGAGTAAAATTTCGCAGAAACGTCACTTTTTTAGAATATTTTCAAAGTAAAGATATCAGACCACTTTTAAAACACCATATGTGGTACTGACTTGAACTTGATTGGCTACGAATATTCTAATTTGAAAATTTAGTAAGTTATTTGAAATTAAAAATTTTTTTAACGTAGCAGAATAATATTTCATCTAAACTTACATTATGGGGAATCATTATGCTGGAAATAGTATGGAATACCATGAAAACTAAAATATGAAACTAATCTAAATAAAATTAATGACAAATTAGAATAAAGTAAATGTGTCGAACTAAATGGTGGGTAGCCTATTAAGGGGAAGAGGGCATTTTAGTCTTCATCATGCCAAGCGATCGGTCAAATTAATTTTTCTTAACATGAATATAGTATATTTAATAAAAAAGCACCACAAAACTGGCGTTGTAAAAAATATTACTTACAAACTTTGAATAAACACCATAAAATGCAATAAACTCGCAACAATTGTTTCGGGTCGAAAAAACACACGACCCTTCATCAGGCGAATAAAGTAAGCACGAGTGCTGCAGTCAAAGCGGCAACGCGAGCGTTGCCGCTAATGGTCAAAGCGGCAACACACGCGTTGCCGCTGTGACACACACAGTGACTGCACACACTAAACACCCAGTGACTGCAGCACTCGTGCTTACTTTATTCGCCTGATGAAGGGTCGTGTGTTTTTTCGACCCGAAACAATTGTTGCGAGTTTATTGCATTTTATGGTGTTTATTCAAAGTTTGTAAGTAATATGAATATAGTATAGCTTGTAATAGAAATTTGTGAGACAAATATATGATGGGGAACTGCGCAGAGTCCCTCCAAGACATCTAGTTTTACTGTGTAAATGTATAAAATTTCATAGATTATGGGGGGCATCTATCACATAATTGACTTTATTTACTACAAATATATATATATATAATATATATACTGTGGAACCTTGTTAACGTGAGCACTCTTAACGTGAATTATCTTTAACATGAACTGTTTCCACAATACCCGTCAAAATGAAGATTATTTTAGTTATAGGAAGATTAGTTACTGATAGCATGAAATACTGATAACATGAACAGATTTTTTATTCCCCTTGAGGTTCATGTTAACGAGGTTCGACTGTATATATATATATATAATGCATATATATATATTATATATATATATATAAATATATACTGTCACCAAAACGCATTTTGGTAACTCTCTGTATATCTTTAATGCATCCAGATTTGTTTATTTTATTGAAGATGGAGAAGAAAAGATTGAGGTTCTTTGTTTGAAACGTTTTCGTGGTGTTTGAGATGTTTAATAGGATCAAACAGCATGCTAAAAAAATTTAATCGTGTCTAAGAAGTTTGTTCGAATTCTCCATGCATCTTTGTAAAAAAACGAATTACGCTTCCACTTAATAGATAATGCAAAGATGATGCACTTCTTTGAAAATTAAATATATATGTTGTTGAGCAAACAAGTTTACCATTTTGTACTGGAATATTACACCACATATATAATTAACATTTAATAAAAAGATTGCTACAATTTTGTCAGAGGCAATACTATAAAAGAAATTTTTAAAAAACGTGGGCCTTCTCAAAGGTCAGATAAAAGCGCTTTTGTATACTAATCGTAAAGGCCAGGTAATTGAAGCCACGAGAAAATTATAAAGTTAGGAAAAACGTAGAATATAGTACTATACTTGTTTAAATTGCTTTAAACTACGATGCCTGAAGCAGCTCATTTGTCAACTGAAGACCTTATTATCTTGTTTTTAGTTAAAGGTTAAGGAATAGCTTAAAAGAAATTTCAGCAACTTTAAGTACTGGGTAGCTGTAATTAAACTTGGCCTATTCAGCGTTCTTTGTAAGTGTAACTAAAATACGGTTTGAGTCGAAAAATTATATTTAGACAATTTAAAACATAAGCTTAAAGATTCTGCAATCCGCGTTTGTAATGATCGATAGAGGGCGCTTTTTCTGCTTTTTTTGTTAGTAAATATAATAGCCACATGTATTTATTATTGTTCTATTTGTGTTACTACTTAATATTCGTGCGATAATTTCTCCGCCATTACATCATGGAAAATCGATTGCTTTTGGAAAAAATATTTCAGTTTATTCAAAGTTCGATCGGAAGTAGATTTTTAACTGAAGCTGTACAAATATTAGTTTCAAATCATCTGATTAATTCTTAATTCCATTAGCCGAAGCAACTGAAATTTTAAATTTGTCATTTGAAAATAAATGGAAGCTTAATTCTGGATTTCTTGATGCTTTGGAGTTACACTGTAGCACACAAGAGTATGTGCTATCTTTCTTACCGGATTTATTCATTTTTATTCAATAAATATATGTGAAACTAAACATCGGCAAGCAATGATGTCTCGACGAAAGCCGAAAGCTATTCATGTTAATTGTAATTTCACCTTAGCCCACCAGAGGGCGAGCATTTCATTACAATCGAGGATAAATTAATAATTAGGTAATAAAAATAAATAAATAAATAGATGGGCCCTCCGTGGCCGAGTGTTTATGTCACCCTACTATGAATCGCCTTTGAGCGTAGGAGAGTGGGTTCGATTCCCGCGCTGGCCCTGGGTGTTTTTCCATTTCTTCGTATTGTAATTCTGTCATGTGCTTTCTGTCTTTATCTGACAAAGATTTACAAGCGGACAACAAGTCAAGCATGCAAATCTGATGTTTGTGTGTTATCAATAAAATCAATCAAAATAAATAGATAAATGCGCTAGAGAGGCCATACATCAAAATACAAACAAGCTACAAATTTCAATACAAACATCCTTATTTATTATTACAGACATTATTGTGATTTTTTAGGGACTGTTTAGCGGTACAAAGCATATTGTTCAATATACACCCCCGTCATCTTTAAGTTATAAAATCTGCTGCCGATGGACAGTGTGTTAAACAGCTGATCGCTAGTAATCTGCTGCATATGCAACGTTATGCAATTTTTAAGTCTGCCTGTGATAACCAAACTCTTTAAATGAATCCATAACCAAAAAAATCACACGGATTCATGTCAAGAAAACGGGCCGGTTGTCATCAGAGAAATTGTGTTACAAAAATCTTTGAAAAATGTACGAATAACAGTTTTAATGTCATAAGGTTTAGAAAGTGCTTAAATAGACCATAGTCATTTATTGCATATCATTTCAAGAATTTTGACTGTCGAGTATAATGTGTCCCCTAGCATAATTTTTTTAAATTTAATTTATTATTTATCTTATTTAGTTATTTACTTTTTTTGTAGAATCTTTGAGCACATACTTTGAATTTTCTATGTAAAAATTTTCGACTCAATCCACGTTTTAGTTATAGCTACAGACTACTCTGAATAGGTAAAGTTTAATTACGGCCACCCTGTAGTTCAATATTCAGTATTTACCAATTTTTATATAAAGTAGTATGCTGTGGACATCACAAAACTTTCTTCTATATTTTCCTATACATTAACACGGTACAAATTATGTGTTTAAATTATTATTTATTAAAATTATTTTCTTTGATGAATGCAGACGATTTTCATCTCAGAGAAGTCTAACACTGAAGTCCAAAGAAAGTCAATTTTGGTCCCTATAAATAGACGACACCTGTAAAAAAAAAAAAAAAAAAAAAAAAAAAATCAGATTTTTTTTTTTTTTTTTTTTTTTGAAAATAGGAAAATCGATAACTTTGTTTTAAATTATCACAGATCTATGGTTCAACCATTCGTTTTAAAGATATTGAGGTGTTCTTTTCAGAAATACTCACACTGAAAATTTGCACTTTCATACACTGTAAAAAATAAGTCCTATTTGCTGCCAGAATTTCTCTGTAATTAGAGAAAATACGTTCAGACAACGTAATTTTTTCGTAAATTACGTGTATTCGCTCAAATTACAGAGAATTCTGGTAGCAAATAGGACATATTTTTTACAGTGTAGGAAAGGCTGCGATGCTCCTACATATCCCAAAAAAATTTCCCTATTATACATATTCCCTATTATATTATTATATTTACTATTATACATAATTCTTTTTAATTGCATTATGATTTGTTAAAAACCGTTTTCACGTGCGCATTTATACAAAATTTTGTTCTATGTTGTCACATTCAAAATATGATAAAACGGAATGGCAACACCACCTGTCGGGCTATTTACCCCCAAAAGTTAATAGGCATTAATCTATATGTCAATTTGAACTATATATAAATTAATATGAAATTCTGTGCATTAATTTTTGAAGTTAGAGCTGCCACAAATTTTTGGCACACATTCACAGAAAAATAGAAATTTTCAAAAAATTGTCAAATCGTGCTCTGCACCTCTCGAAACGTGTAAATCTAGCGAAAACCAAAAGTCTAAAATTTTTATGACTCCAATACATTTTCTATTAAATAGAGAAGAAAGAATAAATTTCCATCGCCTTATGCAGCCAAATTTTCAAGGAGACCACAATCAACGAGGTAATAGGTGGATTGAGAAAATGGCTTCTACTCACACAAAATGCCAATCCGTGAAATTGCCAAGTTTCCCGATTAAATATTTCTAAAGATACAATTCATAGAATGATTAGAAAAAATGGACTGCAGGGTTTATAGAAGGATATTACGGTAACCTCTTCTGAAAAAGTGTCATCAATGAAGGAGATTGCTGTAATAAATGGCTTTCTGTGATCCACATGAGAACGATTGCAGTGGAGTCGAAATAACATTGTTTGTGGTAACAAGTGGCTTTCTGGTGCTTTTTAGCGTTGACAAAAGATCCTGGATGGTCGAATGGTTTTGCATACCTTCGGTCGGATGGTATTGCATTGGTCTTTACGTAGATTTACTGGCATAACCTACGTAAAGAGCCAAAAGCCTTCTACAATAACAAAATAAATAAATAAATAAATAAGAAAAAGGAAATCTGTTATGATTTTAATAACTTTTGGATTCAATGGTCAGGCGACTATTGTATTCAAATCTACAATATCTACAAAAATATCTACATCATTCTTAAATGGACGATACTGTCCAGAATGAACTGAGTATTCCATAGCATACCAACGCGCTTATTCCTAATCTTTCCTACCCGCTGACTGAGGAAAAAAAATATACCGTCTTCATCTAGAATGAATAAGTGGTCATATTCTAAATCCCTAAACTAGAAATATAGATTTTCGGGCTATGCGCATAAGACACGCGAATAAACTGAATAGACGAAATGATCGTGAATTTCTAGTCTATGCATTTCTAGATGGTGAAACAGTATTCTGAATATTCTGAATCTTTTGTATTGCGAGACATTCTCGCTTGATTTTCTAGAATTGGGTCATAAACCTAGATTATAGTTGCTGAAACCCGCCTGTTGTATTCACATTTATTTGCAGAGATTTTTAAACAACTTTGCCCTCGAGGATATAGGAAACCGCTCTAAAATTCTAATAGGGGTTTCTGGAACTAGCTTATAAAGGGGACTAGAATTTATAAGGATGACACGGAACTATTTTTTCTAGAGCCACAATTTAGATTCTAGATGTCAGTTACAGAATTTTTTCTCAGTGCTTATTTCTATTTATTGTATGCAGAAAAATGTTTTGTTTGGAAAAAATATATAGTAGTTCTTTATTGGCCTGCATTGAGCTGAGATGTTAACGTAATTAAGAATGTCTCGTGAAAAATGTGTTAAATGTATGCAAATGGGGAACTATTTCTCTATATAGATGTCATAGAGTTATCATGGATAATGGATAACTCAACATCAGATAGTTTTATCCTGAAAAATATTATATTCGAGGTCACCATATTAAAAAGAAAATCTACACGTTATTAAATATTTAAGTTTTTATTAATTTCTATTTCTGTCTAAGATTTTAAGGCGCACATTTTTCAAGTTTTTGTAACTCTTGCTAAGAAATACACTGCAAAAAAAAAAAAAAAAAAAAAAAAAAAAAAAAACTGTTAAATGTACAGGAAAAATCTGGCAGCTTGGGTGCCAGTATTTCTCCATCAAATATACAGTTTAAAACCGTAAAATTGTATCACTGACTTTATATTTTACACAGGAAACCTGTAAATCAAACAGGTTTTTTGTTAAAAGTACAGATTTGTCCTATATATTTGACGGAGATATACTGGCACCCCAGCTGCCAGATTTTTCCTGTACTTTTAAGAGTTTTTTTTACAGTGTACATATAAATTTCATAAATACAAAAAATACATGCATGCATTTACATTAATTTAAAATGTTCATTTAATATCATTTCCATTATGGGAAGTTTGATGAAAGATCCTCTTTAAAATGAAATAATTTTCAAGATCTCTGCTAATGGACCCAAATTTTCTTAAAAATACCTTTGTTGATGGAATAACCCTTAATACGACAATTATTAGAATTCGTCATGTTTAGTTTTCGTTTGAAATGACACCTCTACTTATAATGAATCAAAAAGTTTGACGGTAAACAAACGGAACAAATAAATAGTATACAGCCGTGATATTCGAAAATAACGGTGCAGCTGACATTCAACGTGGATTATATAGGTAACAAGATTTTATTTTTCAAGAATTAGCCTAAAGTCAAGATGACTTTAAATAGCGAAATAATTTCTCAGATATTTTTAAAAATTTGGAGATATGTCTAACTTTATGACATTACCAAACTTTGTAAAAATCAAATTTATAATTAAAAAATGCAAATTTTACAATTTATATATTCAATTTCGAGGTTTTTTTTTGCCATTCTAAACTTGTGCGAGTTATTATAGAGATAATTAACTACTTTTCATTCTTTGCAAGTCAGGATAGGACAAAAACTAGGATAAAAATTGCCCTTTCCCAAATACGAGGATTTCAGACCAATTTTAATAAAAGTTGTAAGTTGGCCACTAATCGCCGTCAACAGTCTAATCAGCTCAAAATATTTCTAGAATCGGTTACAAAATATAAATTTTTGATATAAGATATTTATTTATTTATTTCTGTATATCTGCTTTTCTGGAAATTTGTGTTTTTGACTCATCTCCCACACGGTATTCCAGATATTTTGACAAGAAGGACAGATAATGGCGGTTTGCTTTGGAAGTATTGTCCTAAACTGAAGCTACAGTCGTCAGCAAAAGTACCCGACTACTAGCCAGTAATTCCGATATCAAAAAGTACACTTAATAGTGTTTTGTTAAATAAATACTTGTCGAATCATGTCCTTAGACTAAGATCATGACTCGACAAGGATTTATTTGACAAAGAAGTATTAAGTGTATTTTTTTTTTTTAGACGGAGGTTATTGCTAGTGCTCGGTTTCTTTTTGCTGCCGACTGTAGCTGTAAACAGCGAAGTATTGTTTACAATATTTCAAAAATTTGGAAATGTGTCTAACTGTATGACTTCGCTGAATCCAGTTAGAATCAACTTCCTGCATTAAAAATTGGAAATTTTACAAGTTAAATGTTTGAGTTATTTTCGTGTCCATTATGAAGGACATGCCTGTCTCAAGATTTTGCTCAAATTCAATGGAATTTTTTCGAAGTTTTGATACAAAAACTATTTGATCCGGACACGGCAATGTGATTGAGGATGACGCTGTTGGAAACAGTGAGAACCCAAGGCAAGATTTTGTCAGATTTCAATGAAATTTCTCCTTTAAAGTTTATATTTTATGATATTTAGAAAAAAAATAGTGATTATTTCATTATAGTGCCTTAATTTTGGGATTATATTTAAAAGTGGTTCTTTTAAATACTGTTACCAGAGAAGCAGGCCAGGCCCGCTAGTTTTTAAATGTGTCATTTGAAACGAATACGTGCAGTCGGTAACAAAAGTGTCCGAACACTAGCAAAAATTCCTATGTAAAAAAAGTACACTTAATACTATTTTGTTAAATAAATCTTTGTCAAATCCTGTTCTTAGTCAGTCTAAGAACAGGATTCGACAAGTACTTATTTAACAAAACTGTATTAAGCGCACTTTTTTTTATATAGGAATTTTTGCTAGCGTTTGGACACTTTTGTTAGCGACTGTAAATAAAATGTGCCAAGAACAAAAAATATTTCTACTTATTTAATTATTTATTTCACTATTTTTTAAAGACCTAAAGGGAGAACCAACGTGTGTTTTATAATATAATTAAAGTTTCTATCAATAGCATGCATTCAAGGTATTTAAAAGTAGCAGGCTTCGCCCACTTTGCTGGTCACTATATTTAAATCAACTTAAAAAAAAAAAAAAAAAAAGAAAAGAAAAGAAAAGAAAAGAAAAGAATGTATACACGTGAATGATAAAATTCGAATAAAACTCTATCAATACATGTATTTATTATTATTATTTTTTTTAAGTTATAATGACGTCATTATCAATTTTGTAGATGCATGAGTAAATTTAATTTTATATGAACTTTTATTTAAATTTTATTATTCACGCGTAAATAAGTATATCTATTTTTATGCAGAGAAAAAAATTAAAGCTTAAAATTTTTGCCATCAGCTATTTCTTTTACTTAATAATTTTAAAGCTAATATGAGGTTGTTATTTTCCTATTTTAATTAATTAAACAAAAGAAAAAAAAAAGAAAGAAAGAAAAAGAAAATCAAGCTTTGAGGGGCATTTTGAGAAATCAATGCATATAAACAACATATGCAAACACGCAGACATCTTTCTTTTATTATGTGTGTAAATTGAATCGAGAGGGGAAAAAATGTAAAGTAATGAAAAAATGTGAATGAGACATTGTAATGTACCTATAAGCCGCGTTTACAAAAGGACGCAACACATACATTTTTAACGTATTAAGTTTAATTTGAACGCAGTAATCCGGTGAATCACACGAAGTATTTTCTCTTACTCTGCATTTTAATACATGAACTTTTTATTAAAAGCCCTACGTTTTAATGTAATCTTTGATGTGCAGATGAAAGATTCTGTATGGATAGTTTTCTGTGGCATGCTATAATTGAGTAACGCATTTCTGTTCATTAATTCCAGTAGAAAATAATGTACTCATTTTATGTAGCGCAGTATACTGTTTATGAATCGTATATGTACCATATAATACAATTTAACGTAGTAAGAGGAGAAAAAAAAGGGGGTGGGGCAGCAACAACAAAAACACAACTGTAATATCGAAAATCACATATTCAAAATCATATATTATCTCTTAAATTTAATTTAATTCCCATTTTTATAAAGAGTGGTTCTAAAAACATTATATTCTAAAAACATTATTAAAGCAAATCATTTGCGGTTTCTTAGCTGGTGAATATATTTAATTTTTCTGCTTCTTGCAATAAATAGATTAAAAAAAAAAAAAAATGATCAGAGGCAAATTTTTAGCTGCGATAGCTCTCCTTTCTTACCGATAAAATAAAATAGAATAACTTTTGCAGGCGTTGTTATTTGTAGCAAAGAACAAGATGTGCTCTTTGAAATGAAAGTTATGTAGTTTGTATCGGATCAAAGGTTTATAAAACTATAGCAAGTAAAAACATCTATTGTGAATAAAATTCTTAAGGTTAGGTTTCTAACATATATCTTTAATTTTCCCAGGATCTTTTAACGATATTTTTGGCTAAAATTAAGGTCGCCAATATATTTAAAAAAATATACTGATTACAGAGTAATTGAAAAATTGGGTGTTGCTCTTGGTTTCTTTGATATTTAGGTTTGGCGATCATATTGTGGTTTTTGATGAGAAGTAACTGAGCCAAACTTTGGTCACTTTTTCTTCAACTTCTGTGTTGTAAAGACACTTCGTTTTTTTATCTGTACTCCTCTTGCCCCCGTCCTCATTCTTATTAACAACTTTTTATCATCAAAATTGTTTAAAAATGATTTCTTTGTCAAGATATAATTAATTAATGTAACAATGGAATATTTTTGTCAAGATTTTAAGTAAAATAAAACATTTCAAGTCAGCGAATTCAACTTGGGTTATAGTGTCTCAACACACTTACGGCCATTTGCTTGAAAGGATATTGAGAGTGTCTCTCTCTATTTTGATAGTATATCTCTTCATTAACTAACTGAATTTATAAATTAAAAAACCATTTCTTCGTCTAAACAATATACTTAAATAGATCAACAAACAATATAATAACAATCATTTATTTTGAGTCACTTTCAAACATAGTCCTTATTATATCAGATTTCTTTTGTATGGAACTCTGTATGAATAATGAATGCTTTTCATACCATATTTGTAGGAAACTTTTTTAAACAAATAAAGAGTATATGTTAATTTAAAAATGTTTACTGAAGTTTAAAAAATATCAAAATGTATTAACGAGAAATTCTGTCCATAGATATAATGCATTCCAATCCTTTTGTAAGTCTCTGTACACAAATTTCAGTAAAATTTTGAACTAAGATTACCATGTGATTCATGTTTAGATTACCGAACTGCGATTTAACCGCTAAAATCTATTTTTTTTTTCTCCTTTAATTTTGCTGATAACAAACTCACAAATACATACACACAGGCAAAAACACGCATACAAATGACTTAGGCTACTGTGATTGTAGAACCATTCGATTCCCAATATAACACTTTCTTTGCTAGGTATGTATAACAAAATATAAAAACAATATGTGTTTGAAAAATCAAATTAATGTTTTAAGTTCTTATTAAAATAATAATAATAATAATAATAATAATAAATAAATAAAAATTGCTAAAGAAAGATACCTTAGCAACTATTAATAAAATGTTTACATTTCGGTTTAACAATCATCGATCCACATAATTTAATCAGACAATTCAATTTAAACAATCGTCGTAAAAAAAAAAAAGAAAAAAAAAAAAAGATTTTGATGAAATTTTGGCAAAAGCAGAATTTAGTTTACGACGGAGAACTATTTTTTTTTTTTTTTTTTTTTTTTCCCAAATTATAACATCGTTTTCAAATTATTCGATTTTATTTTCGATAAATTTTAGATTTCGATATATGTCCAACTATCGAAATATAAAAAAAATGACACCGCAAAAATTCCAGATTGAGACTAATAGTCCTTAGTCCTTAAAAAAAAAAAAAAAAAAGTTTAATATTTTATTTAACAAAGTATTCTTTACGTCTTTGTAAAAAATACCTTTTTGAATCATTTCGAATAATGTTGAAAAGAATATGTAACTTCGGTCTCTCTCTCCACCTATGGGTGCTCTCATTCTGATAAATATTTGTTGAATGCTTTGAAACTGACACGTTATTCAGGGTTATTATATCACATTTCCCATTGAAAATGATTTAATTAGAATAACAGATTAGTGTATAGGAAACTCCCAATAAATTCTCATACATTACTGTCTATGAGAGGTTTTCTTTAAAAAATCAGGGGAAAAAACTCTTTTTTAATTATATAACGCGATTCTCTCTCTCTCAAAAAAAAAAAAAAAAATGAGAGAGAGAGAAGATAATACATTGAGAAAAAAAAATATACCGCTTTCATCTAGGACGAATAGGTGGTGCTTTTCTAAATCCCTAAACTAGAAATATAGATTTCCGAGCTATGAGTATAAGGCACGCCAATACACTGAGAAAAAATTCTATAACTGACATCTAGAATCTAAATTGTGGCTCTAGAAAAAATAGTTCCATGTCATACTTATAAATTTCTTATAAAAAAATTTCTAGTTCCCTTCTAAAGCGAATTCTAGAGACCTCTATTAGAATTCTTGAGCGTTTGCCTATATCGAGGACAAACCTATTTGAAAATATCTCCAAATAAATGAGAATACAAGAGGCGGGTTTAAGAAGCTATAATCTTGGTTTATGACCCAATTCTAGAAAATTAAGCGAGAATCTCTCGTAATACAAAAGATTCAGAATATTCAGAATATTGTTTCACCATCTAGAAATGTGTAGACTAGAAATTCTCGACCATATCATCTATTCAGTTTATTGGCGTGCCTTTATGCGCATAGCTCGAAAATCAGCGAAGACTGTATTACCATTGTGAATTGATTGAATCAAAACAAAAAATTATAAGATTAAAAAAACTTTTTATATACCATGTTTTTACATTTTCCGTTTATTCATAGCTATAGAAAGCTATATTAGCACTTCATATTCATAGCTATATTAGCACTTTATCAATTTATCAATGTGTATAAAATTTTTAAAGTGATAATGATAATTTTTGTGAGATGCATAATTTAACTTTTTATATATTTTTTTAATGTTCATGTTTAATTAAATGTATTTATTTTTATGTCGAAAGAAATTGAACTCGTAAACTTTTTTTGGCAACAATTAAATCGTAGCTAATATTTGAATGGCTATTTTTAAAGCTGTGAGGAGGTTATTATTTTCATATTTTAATTAATTAAAAAAAAAAAAATCGAAAAATCGAAAATTAGGCTTCGAGGTATTGTGCTGTCACAGTGTTCTGAGCTACTTTAAAAGTTTCAAATGTCTAGCTAGTCGGGAAGTTAGTTAAAAATTCATTGCAAGATTTGTACTGGATAAACAAACAAACAAGACAACGAGTTAATTAAAACATGGTAAAATGTGAGTACGCCCTAAACTATAAGGGGGTACCTTATAGTTTAGGGCCCTTATAGTTTAAACACTTATAGTAAACCCTTATAGTTTAGCTTTTATTTTGAGAGAACTGAAATTCTATTCATTCTATCTCTCATAACTTTTTGAATTTATACGATGTTTGTTTGGGGCTTTCATATAAGTAGCTCAGTTCTTTTGGCTATTAAACTAAGCAAATGAATTTTTTTTAAAGCTTGCGCATACGTAGTTAAAATTATATAATAAAAACCCTCATATTTCGTAAGATGCTTAATATTTTTGCATTTTGATTGCAATAAGCAGTGTAGGATGTCAAGGTTTCTAGAAATGACTTTGTACTGGGTCTAATACCATACGTGTCAGAATTAAAAAAGTGGCAAAAATGTTCCCAATATTTTAAAGAAACCGTTATATCTCCATGAATATACGTGGTAGCCTCATAAATATTTATATAGATAATTAAAAGTATCCTCATAATCACATGTTAAAGCCAAAAATAATTTCAACCTTTACTTTTTACTGGGTGATCCAAAACATTTTGACTATTGTTTAATTTTTTACTGTCCTTTTTCACTTTCACTTACCCATAGGGTCGAGAAAGTATTGTTTTAGGGTCAACTTTTCGAACGTGAGTTTTTGTTATATTTACATGTTCTGAGGTCCCTTGAATACGAAAATCATGTTTTTAGCGAATGGTCTGTGTGTCTGTTATCAGCATATCTCAAGAACAAATAGTAGCAGAAATTCCAAACTCGATATTCTAAATGTGTATCACATAGGGATGCTACAGTAAGCTTTTCGTTGAGATGAAGCCAATGATTCATGTACAGGGACACTCAAAAGTATTCAAATACATTACGTCTATGGGGAAATTGCAGGTAAGTAGAGTTTAACATCTATAAAAAAAAATTGTGTATGTAGGAGCCTCGCCTCTTCCCCTGCGGGGAGAAGTCCCCCTCGAGGTGAATAAATTTTAATGATGGTTATCTCTCAAAAGAGCTCGTCAATACCTTTAAAACCAATTGTTGAACCATCGATCTGCGGTAATTTAAATTAAAGTTATCAATTTGTTTTCATTTTTAACATTTTTTTTTTTTTTTTTAAATGTAATATTGAGAATTCAACATTTTTTTTTTTTTTTTTTTTTTTTTTTTTTTTTATATTTGGTGTTATACTACTTCTCTAATATGGAAACCGTGTGCATTATCATGGAAGATAACTGTTTTAAATAATAATTTTAATAAATTATTTTTACTGAGTGATTTTGTATAGGAAAATGTAGAAGAAAGTCATGTGGTGGCCACAGCACACTAGTTATTTGTTGTTAGTGGTTGTGCTTTACTAATAATATTTTACCATTTCCAGGAAAGCTGTGCGGGAATTGAAATAAACTCCTCATAGAGATATAATTAATGTATGTTTTAAGCTAAATATTCATCGCTTGTTTTTTGTACATTAATGAAACGGGGTTATAGGGGGGCGGTAGCCCCCCCCCCTCACACAGAACTATTCTTTATATATAATTTCTTTCGTGCGTGTGTATGTCACTGAACTCCTCCTAAACGGCTGGACCGAGCTTAATGAAATTTTTTGTGTGTCTTCAGGTGGATTCGAGAATGGTTTAGATTTACAATTCAGTTCAATCGGATAATTGGATCAAAAGATATTAAATAAAAACTCCATTTTAACTTTAAAATGATTAAAAAGAAAAATATATTTGATGCCAAAATAAACAAAATTCACGTTTATTTATTTTTTTCCGGAAATAAAATATTTTTAATTTCGCGTGATGATAAACAATAAAAATTAGAAAAAAAAGATAATATACCATGAAAATATTCGCGAGTAAATAAATATTTTCATAGAGATACTTGGTATAAGCTTAAAATTTAGTAGTACTTTTCTTTTCTACAGTAAAACAAAATTTTTCGTTTTAATTGATACTTTATATGTAACTTATAAAGGTTCTTTTATATTTTCACCTTAATTGTAAATAGTAATAATTTCGAATTTATTAGAATTTTTTATTTTTATTTTGTATGTATCATAAAACAGTTTTTCTTTTTTGTTTTTGTATGGAACAACGTTAGTTTGGAAAAATTTGAAATTTGGCACCGAAGTAGTACGGACGTTTCTCACCAAGATCGTCAGTTACGCAATTGAGATAGCCATGTTAATTCATCGCAAAAATGGCCAAAAATATTTAAAGTCGACAAGGGGGGGGGGTAGGTCTATACTAAAGCTGTGCCTTTGTATTTATCTTTTTATATATATTTCTTTTGTGCGTGTGTATGTCACTGAACTCCTCCTAAACGGCTGGACCGAGTTTAATGAAATTTTTTGTGTGTCTTCAGGTGGATTCGAGAATGGTTTAGATTTACAATTCAGTCCAATTTAAACTGTTTATTTAATTAATTTATCACTTATAAATTGTTGTTGATTTTGGAATGTTTCACATTGGATCCGGCAGACTGCGCTACGATCGTAGTATCGAATATTCAATAATACACAAGCGAAGTGATGACGTCACTGGCCGTCCGTGGATGCAAGAAAAATATTTCCTATGTTAATCGCCCATTGGATTTTTTGTAAAAAATTACTAAATATCGACGAAATTATTTCCCGATTTTAATCCCCATATTTGGGTATAGATATGTATTAGTTATCATGAGCATGCGTTAAATTGAGTTGTTTTTGCTGTAAAATTGATAAAATTTGAATTTTTAATCTCAAAACTCTGACATCCTTGGCGGAAAAAAAAAATATCGCCATATCATCTGGCGAACATATTTAATTTCTTTCAAAAATAAGGGTTATGAAACAATTTCGTACAATACATATTACGAAAATATACATCTGGCATGTATATTTTCGTATTACGTTTTTGATCGCCAAATACAAAAAACGCCAAGGAAGACAGAGTTTTGAAATTTAAAATTAAAATTTTGTCAATTTGAGAGCAAAATAACTCAATCTAACACATGCATACGATAACTAATACAGATCTATACCCAAATACGGGGATTAAAATCGAGAAATAATTTTCCTCGATTTTTAATATTTTTTTATAAAAAATCCAATGGGAGATTAACATAGAAAATCTTTTTCTTGCATCCACTAACGGTCAGTGACGTCACACGTCGCTTGCGTATATTCTATTGTAATTCCAGTTTGTCCCGACAGTTGGTGCTGTGATCAAATTCAGGAAAATATTTTGTAACTTCGTGTTATTATTGTTATACAAAAAATTTTGTCCTAATTGAAATATTACATCAAGATGTAATTAGTGTTTGAAGAGTTTTTAAGTGTGCATAAAAAACTATACATTTTGCAAATTTGGTGCGGAATTGGAGTGAGTATTTTATATAATTTTCTATCAAATTTACACGCGCGTTGATTAACAACCACCCTAACCTACAAATTTATTTGTGTAGCTAATTTATTATATTTTATTTATTTATTTTTTGTATGGAACACTTTTAGTATCGGATCCCTTTGGCAAAATTTAAGATTTGGCACCGAAGTAGCTCGGACGCTTTTCGCCAAGATCTTTAGTTCCACAGTTGAGATAGTCATTTCAATTCATCGCAAAAATGGCTTAAAATATTTAAAGTCACCAAAGGGGTCCCATACTTTTGTGCGTGTGTATGTCACTGATATTTTATTTTTTTATTTTTTGTATGGAACACCTTTAGTATCGGATCCCTTTGGCAAAATTTGAAATTTGGCACCGAAGTAGCTCGGACGCTTCTCGCCAAGATCTTTAGTTCCAGAATTGAGATACCCATTTCAATTCATCGCAAAAATGGCTTAAAATAATTAAAGTCACCAAAGGGGTCCTAATTTGTGGCTTAGATTTAGAAAATCCGTGCTTTTCTCACGGTCAATTATATGTTGCGTGTTCCAAGGTTGAAAAACCTTCGAATTTGTTTGTTTATACTCCTCAAGGTTTAACCAAAAATATTGTACAACCAATGGCATTATGGTAAATTAAGTTTTTGTAGATTAAAAAAATATACCTGTTATAAAATAAATTGAGTTTCAACTTTTTCACCTTTAATTAAAACGAGTTTAAGTTTTTATTTAATACGAACTCTACATTTCACTTCGCTCATACTATACACATACTCACATGCATCGATTGATTGAATTGTGATAAATGTACATGTAATGATGTTAGACATTGTAATAACTTTTTGATAAAAATTTTCATCAAATCGGTCCAGATTGTTACAGCTTATTCAAAAAAGACGGAATTTTCATGTGAAATTCGTTGCTATCAGATATTCTCTCATAAATTGAAATATTTGCCGTATGAAATAAAATTTTGTGCTGTTCGACATTCAGCGGAGGTTTAAAATAACAAGTAGCAAGTAGAAAGTACCAAGTACCAAGTAGCAAGAAGCAAGTAGCGAAAATTTCGGTAATTATGCCTTTTACGTTATAATCGGAATTCACAGTCACCGTTCACAGCGCTCCATACCTGTTTCACTTATATACCACATCCTTACACACTTACAATAAGTTAGTTATTTTTTTCTAGCAAAATATTCTCTAGAAATAATTTATATGACAAAACAACGTTTGTCGGGTCAGCTAGTTATCATATGAAATTCTTCCAAAGCCTAATTTGAATTGTTTAACATAGGTTTACATAACAGTACTCGTTATCTTACCTCTTAATCTCCAACCTGTATTTATAGTAATAAATTTCAGGGTAAGAGAAAGTAGTGTGAGTGACACACGAGATTATTTTCCATCTTAGGAGAAAACTTTTGCTGAAATATATGAGATACATGTCTTTTACATTGTTAAAGTTTCAAGATAATTCCAACAGAATTTTTCTAGATACTTGTTAAAACGTCTAAATTCTAAAGTATTTGCAAAAATGGGTAAAAATGCAAATTTCCGAAATTCTTATACTACAAATGTACATATTTTTTCTTTCCTAATTAACTTAGAGATAAAACATTGACATCATTAGAAAGCTTATAATACAGGCTTTCAAATGATATATCACAAGTATATATTTTCAGAAATGTTTTCACTTTAAGGTCAAACATTTTGATCTTTGACCTCCAATATCTCAAAAAGTACACATTTAATTTTATTTTAAAAAGTATATGCTTTTTTTTACATTTATTATCTATAAATATTGCAAATTTCAACATGGGACGGCCGTGAGATGATGAGTTATAAATTAATATGCAACCCTAAATCAGTATTTTCATACTAACATAAAGTGAGTTTTTCCCATATTTTGTTCCTTAATTAACTTAGAGATATAAGATTGGTATCATTAGAAAGTTTATAATACAGGCTTTTAAATGGTATATCACATGTATATATTTTTTAAAAAATTTCATTTTAAGGTCAAACATTTTGATCTTTAAAATTCAATATTTCAAAAAGTATTCATTTAACCCCTTTGAACTGCAATTTATTTTCAGTCAGCACTGCTCATGCAGACAATCTAATTTTCATAGTTTTAAGAGGAGGGATTGGTATAGAAACTTACAGTTTTGTTGCACAAATAATTTTTTATTATTAAAAATAATATTTGTTTCACACATTTGTATGAATGTTTATTGTTATATATACATATAAGAACATAATTAGTGTCGGGAAATTCATGACGAGCTGGATTCGTCATTTCAGTTCAAGGGGTTAATTTTCATTTAAAAATTATATATTATTCTTACGCTTATTTTCTATAATTATTGTAAGTTTCAACATGGGACGGCCATTTTTTTGTAAAACGTACGTTATGGAAATATGGAAATACTGGTAGAGTTGCATTTTGATTTATAACTCCCATGGCCGTACCATGTTGAAACTTACACCAATTATAGATAATAAACGTAAGAATAACAAATAATTTTTAAAAGAAAATTAAATATGTACTTTTTGAGATATTGAAGGTCAAAGGACAAAATGATTGACCTTAAAATGAAAAGTTTAAAAAATGCATACATGTGATATATCATTTAAAAGCCTGTATCATATGCTTTCTAATGATACTAATCTTATATCTCTAAGCTAATTAGTGACAAAATATGGGGAAAACTTACGTTACATTAATATAAAAATACTGATTTAGGGTTACATATTAATTTATAACTAAGAATACCATAGCCGTCCATGTTAAAATTTGCAATAGTTATAGATAATGAATGTAAAAATAACATATAATTTTTAAAAGAAAATTAAATGTGCACTTTTTGAGATATTGGAGGTCAAAGGTCAAAATGTTTTACCTTAAAGTGAAAAAAATTGAAAATATATACTTGTGATATGTCATTTGAATGCCTATATTATAAGCTTTCTAATGATACCAATCGTTTTTCTCTAAGTTAATTAGGAAAGAAAATATGAGTATATATGTAGTAGAAGAATTTCGAAAACTTGCATTTTTTACCCGTTTTTGCAGCCCTGTATATCAAAAACTAAAAGAGATAGGAACTTATTAATTGGTATACATTCATTTCTCAATAGGACAAATAAATGAGCCCAATGTCATTAAAATCTGAAGGGGTCAGGTTAAAAATACTGTTTTTTTTTTTTTTTTTTTTTGTGTGTGTGTGTGTGTGTGTTGATTTGACATGAAAGGATAATTACTAATTAAAAATCTATCCAAAATGGATTTGTAATCGTTTAAACGTTACACCCCTCTTTAAAAATTAAAAATTAAAAAATACAATAATAATGATATTTATGAGCCTGATAAAATAAAGGAAATGGAAAAAGACAAAAGAAAAAAAATCTGCCTTCGTATTATAATTTTGGAGTTGACATATATTTCCAGCTTCATAATTTTATGATGATTCAGTCTCATCCTGTTGAATTCATTCTCGTGCTTATTAAGTATAAACGCACAACGCTCAGAGGGAAAAAAAGAAACAGTTCCCTTCGTTCCATCTCGAGCCGAAATGTTTTGGCTTCGGGGGAATTCTGTCCAAAGGAGGGCGTTGCGCGTAAATGTGTGTCATCCGAGAGCTCCAGTGACCTACAATTTCTGTTTCGTCCACCACCGCTCCGGTTTCTTGTTTTCCTCCGGCCGGCCGGCGAGCAGAAAATGTTTGCGATTGGTTTGTTATCCGGATGACAAGGGGAAATAACGTTTTATAATAACGTTAAATTCCCCGGAAAAATGTACATTTAATTAATTGAAAAAAAAAAAAAAAAAAAAAGATAGTAAGCGAAATGTCAAAAGGGAGGGGCCTCTCTATTAAGTCTTAAATAGTTTTGTTTTTTAATTTACGACGATGTGGGCCAAAAGTCATCCTAATATAATATAAGTATTTTATTAACGCAAAATTAGCTTTTTACAGTTAGCTCTTAAAATTTAGCTTTTTAGAAGAGTGTTTAGCACCTTACAAAAATAAATAAATAAATAAATAAATAAGAAAATAAAATTGCATGAATTTCGTGCAATTCAACGAATTTGTTTTCAAAACAATTTTTCCTTTGCCATTGGGGCTTTTCTTCACAGTTGGATTCTATTCTGGATGATCTGTGCTAAAAAAAGCAATGTTCTATTTTTATTCTTTTGAAAAATTTTTAACTAATTCTTTTTCCTTCTCTTCCCTTTCTCCCCTTTATTCTATTTGTTCTTTCCATAAAATTTATAAATGAGGTATCAGGCGGGAGAATTTTTCCATTATAAAGCAATTTTTTGCCGATGCATCGATTTTAAAATAACGTTTTAAATAAAAACCAAAGAATCAATACTATATTTTGTAAAAGTATGCAATAAATCCAATAGTGAATATTTATGAAAATTTGCGGATATATGTGTTCAATAACTGAACTTCCTAAATCCAATTAACATGTATAGCTATACACATGACAAATGTATCCAATATCATAATTGTTCGTCTCCTCTAGTTTGGCCCCTAGATCTGTTGCGAAAGGGGTAAGACTGGAGTCAACAGTTTGATTTTTGGACAGTCGTTATATCCCTGATAAAACGTTTTAGCATCGGTGACGTTTAGACGTTCAAGTCTATATGGCTCTTGTACATGAACGTATAAGAAAATTTCGTTCCATTACAGTCTATAGACGGAAATATTAATCTTTTGTATGGCAATACTGTTCTTTTATTTCTTTTTAGTAGAATTTTAAGATCAGTATCTTGCATTCAGCATAATGTAAGGAACGCATATTATTATAAGGAGAAACACTGTTTCTGCAGTGAAGTTATATAGAATTATTAATGTATACAGAGCTACACAAAAAATATTCATATGCATTATATCTTAAGCTTAGTAACTACTGGAAGTGTGTTTTTAGTAGTGATATACGTCTATTGAGTAAGGAAAGCAAATAATTATTCAACACGGAGGAGATGGGGGTATAACAAAAATATCTCTTACCCCGAAGATAAAGGACAACATGTCACAAAAATGTAATTTTTCTACACAGCAACTTTTTTTCAACTTTAAATGCATGATTAAATGCATTTTTTTTTTTTTGCAACTAGCAGTAATTTCTTAGTGATATTTGAATACATTATTATTGGCATAATGTAATAATGTAATCAAGTAAAAAATTTACCTCAGGGACATAATGCTAAATCTTTTCACACAACAATTTGATATAGCTTTATGGTACAGATATGTTTTCTTATTAAACGAGATAATTTTATTATATTAAACGAGATAATTTTATTATATTAACGAGATAATTTTATTATATTAAACGAGATAATTTTATTATATCAAACGAGATAATTTTATAAATAAACTCATTACTGAGTAATGAATCCTGCAAATTAATTCTTGATCTGTAGATCAATTAGTTTTCAAGTTGGTTAGTTCTGTACTGATAAGTATAAAGGATTTAAGTCCAAAAATGTCGATTTTGAGTTAAGTACATAGTCAGACACCCCCCCTCCCAAAAAAAAAAAAAAAAAAAAATCTCTATCGATTGGTAATAAAGGATTTAAATCCATGTCATTTAGTCTTTGAGAAAATCCGTTGGTAAAAAAAGATTCAAGTCAGAAATTTAGCATTAATCTTTGTATAAAATATTTAATTCAATTTTTTCCCTTTATCAAATGAAGGTTGACAATCACTGAAAGGTATAAAGGGTATAAATCAACATAATCCCTTTTTCCTAATCGATTCTTCTGATTAGTTTTTGGTCAGTTTATCTTTCGTCTCCTGGACAATCAAGAATACGGACTTAAATCCTTTATACTTAACAGTACAGAGTTATGCACAGCGATTTAAAATCCGTAATCAAAGTTTTAAAAACGATTCTCCAAATACATATAAGGCAAAATTATCTAATTCATTAAAGAAGTTACTTTTTATAGCTACAATTACATTGAATCAAACTTCGATACACTTGATTGACTACTTTATGTAAGACGTAACAACCAATAATTCGGAAAAAAAAAAAAAAAAAAAAAATGTTTTTACAAGAAATGTAAAATGCATAATGTATACAGTTAACTGAGTGCGTAAGTTTAATTATTTCTGCATACAATTATTTCTGCTTCGTTCAATATTTAACACTGTATGAATGAAGTTCAGCTCACATTATCATTGGAATATTATGCAACACAGATGATAAATTTGCAAATTTTTCTTTACATTATACTTACAAAACAGTCTTAAAACTCTCTGACAGTTCCTTGAACCCCATATGTTAGGAATATTCGTTGCTTTTGTAAAAGAAAATCCAATTCCAAATTGAATATATTTTGGAGCATTTTAAAGACAGGGTAGAAATGGAATAAAGCTTTTTTTTTTTCTTTCTTTTACCTTTCTTTTTTCTTTGGTGTTTTAAAAAGAATTTTATCAGTTGAATAGTCAAAGAGTGGAGGAGGGGGGGGGGGAAATTCCAAGTAAAATTACAAATATGAAATGAGCGAGATGGAGAAAATTTCTTAATTATAATTCCTTGATTTATGTATTGAGCATCTGGTATTCTATAATTTTTTTTAAACATTACAATCTATAAAGAATGTTTAAGAAAAAAAAATTAGAATATTTTTATAGTTTCTTTTTTAGAATAATCGCAATAATGCTGGTTAAAATATTATTTTAAAACTATTTTAAGTTGCTTCAAGTCATCTTGAATAATGTCAACTTTAAATTAATTTTCCGATTACAAATAAATAAATAAATAAATAAATAAATAAAATAAAATAAAATGAGAGTGAGAGAGAGAAGAAAGAAGGGAGGACAAGAAAAAGTTGAAATTATTTTTTAAAATGCTATAAGTATTAAAAATATTTAACAGCACTTCTAATGAATGCACTTTTTTATTTACTTATTTATTTATCTATATTTTATTTTATTTTATTTTTGTCCCAAAACTTAGTAATCCTGTTCTGATTATATAACATTCCTCTCCCCCCAAATATATCAAATTAATTAATTTAATTACATTAAATTTGTTTTTAATTAAAATGTTGGCAGAAACCAAAATCCACTTAAAATACCCAAATTTGATAGAAAATTGAATACATTTCTTGAAAAAATAAATCTTCAGAAGTTCACAAAATCCTTAGGGAAGCATTTTAAACAGATAATAATTGAAAATTGCCAAGTTTTTATTTTATTTTTATTTAGTTAGTTATTTTACTAGCATATATTTTCGAAATATTAATAATAAAAATATTATTATTATTAAATTTGTTATTATTAAAACTGAAATTTAATGATAAAAGATACAACAGCAATAATAATAATAAATTCCAGTTGGTGGGAAAGTGTCTTGTGAAAATTTAGTTTTGTTCATAAATAAATAAATAAATGAAACATTGAATTTTAATTTGCCAATTGGAAATAATTAAATCAACAAAAAATACGAACGTTTGAATTGGCTAAAGAAATCTTATAAAATTAATTTTTTTGCTATATTTAAAAGGGAAATCAAGTTTAATGTTGCTTTGAGATACATTTTGAGCAGTCAAGAAAAATTTTATATAATATCGAAAGGGGAAAAAAAGAAACCGCTATTTAATTTAAAAAAGGGTAGAAAATCAGAAAATAATAATTTATTTTAAATTTCCCTTTAAAAAATTTTGAAGCAACTTAATAAACTTGGTAATGTTTTGTATTTTTGTGATATAATAAAAGAATTAAAAAGTGTTAACAAGGGAATATCTTGTTCATCATTAAAAAATGTTGACGTTTTAATAAGGGTAAGAATTTTTCAAAGGTACTAACGTACTATTCTTTTAAAATATCTGATTTATTTTATTATAAAATTATGAAGGTTGATATATTTCTCTAAATGAAATGTCATATCATTTCAAATTTAATTCCTCGCCCCCCCCCTCCTCCTCCCACTGTAAGCCTTATTAGTAGATAAATATATATATACATATATATTACGTAAAAGAAAATAATAATAATAATCAAATTTATCAAAATTTCATTAGTTACTTTGTGTTAATAAAATTTAACATAACCAAAAGAATGTAATTGCTAAAAATTTTTGAATTTAAACAAATATCTTTACGTTTAAATATTTTTGTACTTGAACAATTTACATGTTTTTTTATATTCTTCATATTATTATATGTATGAAAGTTTTACATTTAAATCCTGATTAGTTACGTTGTAAAAATTCCATACATACAATCTGCTCAGAATCAGGTTCTAACTGGTGGAACAAAATGTAAGCATATTACAAATGTAGATGCATAAAAACACTTACTTTTACATCATTTGTCTATGTCGCATAAATAAGTTCCCAGAGAGTGCATTCATATGTAACATAACAATATCAAACTGTTTCGCTGTTAAAATAAAATCTATTAAATTTCCATTTACTTATCATACTTTTACTAATCCAGGAAGAAAAATGTCTTTAATGTATTTCAGTATAATGAACTTACATTGGGACAGCCAAAACATACTTAAATTCAATGTGGAATATTTATTTTCATTTTATAAATGTTTAAACACTTCTATCAATATATTTAGTAAAAAAAAAAAAAACATTTTAATGTAAAAGAACATAACAATATATGAACATAAACATAAAAATTCATAGATTAAATTAAAAAAAAGGTTAATTTTCGTGGATTAAGGAATCTTCCTCCACCATCTCCATAATGAAATTATCTAAACAACAAAATATTTTAATGCAACATTAAGTTATATCTTTTATGCATTAATATATTTTTTAAAACAAGTCCAGTCGGTAGAGCGCCGGCCTCGTAATTGAAAGATTGCGGGTTCGGTACTCGAGCCGGCCAAAGACCGTCGTGTATACTAATGGTGGATGATGCACGTAAAATCTGTCGTGGTCGCAATGTCCTCCATGTTCCCATCAAAAATTATACCTCTGGGGGTCACCGAAGCGGGAGAGCCATCCCTTCCGTGGAGGATCAAAATTGTGATGGCATATCTCCGGACCACCTCTAGGGGTGTGTCCCAGTCCGTCGCCGCAGCACTAGTGCGACGTAAAACCCAACCTTCCGTCCATTTAATAATTAATAGTAGTTAGAATATAAATTGGGGTAGTAGGTTTAAGAATTGTAATGTGTACAGATATATATTTTTTGAATTACAAACTGAGTTGCTATTACGAATATTTAGAAATAAGGTTAATATGCTAAATGTTTATTATTAAAGGTTAAATATTATTATTAAATGCCCATTAACTGTTCACAAACTATAGTCCAGACTATGTTTTTCAGAAAGTGTATATTTTTACTTGAAATAATTTGTAATCTTTTGTTTTCTAGAAATTTCAGACGACAATAATATAATTTTGTAAAATTCGTGTTAAATTTTGAAACAATTCTTAAAAATTAGATGTAGTGATTATTATATTTTTTACTGTTTTAAGTATGATTAAATATTTGCATTAGAAAATGGATTATTACTCTGGTTTAATATTAAATCAGTTCGATAGTTGAAAACTTTATAAGCTAACACCATAAATTTCAAAAACACTCATCATTGCTTCGGATTGAAGTAATAAAGCACCACCCTTCATCAGACGAAAAGAAGCGGTAATGAGTACATCATGAAAGTAGTAGTGTATTTTGTTCAATTCATTACATTTTTTATCTATTGACGAAGAGTTGTACTCATTATTTTGACCTGAAACTATTGTTATGTGTCTTTGAAATTTATGGTGTTAAGTTAAAAAAATCCCTTAATCCTCAATCAATTCTTGTTTTAGGTACATTTTTCTATAATTAAATAAGTTCATCTGTTCTTTACTACATTGCTACATTATTTCTCATTACCACCATAGAGACATTTATGATACTGTTAGGTTTTAATTAATTTTAACTATTGAAACGTAAAGATTAATCAAACAGAAAAATATGAGGGGTTAACTGCAAATTTACATTTGTAAAGTTTGGAAATATTCATAAAGTAAAATAACTGTACTTTTACTTTTGGGAAACTATTATTTCGTTCATTTATATCACAACGCCAGATACAATTGTTTTTAAAAGCATATCAAATATTTTTCTCTACTGAATCAAATTTTTAGTTTAATTAATGCAATATTAAAGTGTTTTAATAAAGTTTATCATTCTGTTTTTAAGTATTTCCAGTGACTTAACAGTAACTGTAACAAGTTTAATTACATGTCAATGTATAAATTTAATAAACTAGTTTAATAAAAACTCTTTAATAAAATGAATAATCATTAGTCATGGATTGTATTATTATTAATATTATTATAAATGGTTATATTACAATATCTTAAATGATTTACTATTGCTTACTATTTATTATTGTTCACAGTACTATTAGTTATATATTAGAAATTCAAAATATAAGTATTTATTTATCATATTATTATTTTTGTAACGAAAGAGTACATTTTTAGAATAATTCTAAAGCATTAAAAGAATGTTACCACATAAGCTTTTTAATACTTTTATATTTTTTAAATTAATGTTTATCATTCAGTAGTAACCAAAAATAGTTTCTGTTACAAAGATTTTTTTTTTTTTCCTCGTCACTAATTTTGTTAAAGGGACAGTATAAATTAAGTATAGAGAATTTAAAAAATATGAAAATTAAGAAAGAAAAATAAGAAAATTTTTTATAAAAAGGGGAAGGGATGTAGATTTTGTAAATAGCCACTGATCAATCATATGAATTATAATTCTTCATTTTGTATGAAAGGTAATCAAAACATTTGCTATATTCAGTATGAAATAATTTTAGAAAATTTCATGAAATATACTTCATTTAATTCTTTAGAAAATTATTAGTAATAAATAAGTTGCATTTTGATATAAACATAAAAATTAGCAATAAATTTTAATATATATATATAAATGATAGATATCGTAATAAAATTTAATCTTAAACATATATATATATATATGAATTTACTGGACTAATGGATTATGACAACTATCTCATAGTTTAGGCTTAAGTGATATACGTCATTTCTCTTCTGCGTAAGTACTTTAACATGTTTTTACTAATCAGTGAATTTTAATTAAATGGTAATTGTGACAATAAATTTATACGTAATACATCTCATTTTAAATTTCATTGTTGGTATTTTCATCTTTCTCTCATTTGCTGAGTATTGTAAGGGAATTAAATAATTTATTATATATATATATATATATAATATATATATATATATATATATATATACATGCAGTATATACATAATTATATATTTATAATATATCTGTAATTTATATATAATTGTAAATTTTATTTTTGAACACACTTTTAAAAATAATCTTCGTTTCTCTCTTTATATACAAATCCGTTTGCTAAAAACATATTCACAGTTTTAGAATATTTTTCAATTTGTAGTTCTCAACTATTGAGTTATAAAATTTCCGCCTCCTTTCCATAAGATATATGAAAAGAATACTAACATTTATTACTTACTTAAATCTATCAATTGTACCTTATATTTATGTATACTTGTAAGAAGGAATACAAATTGAAAAAAGCAAATATAAAGTTTATATTAGTTTTAAGATAATATTAAATTGCTTATATAGATATATAAACAATTTTTTATATATCCATTAGAAAATAAATATGTATATTTAATAAATTATTGATTTTTTTTTCTCATTTATAAAAGAACGTGCATCTAAAAAATCGCCTCATAAGTAAAAATTTTGTATATTATATTTATCAGCACTTACTACAAAATAATAAATTTTCTATTAAATTTAAAATCTATATACATTATTTATTTATTTACTTATTTATTTTCAGAAGGGTAATTGAAACACTTATACTAAATTTAAGAGCAAAGTATAGATAGTTCCGGAAAATTCCATGAAATAGTCTGAGTTGGATATCATAGAAAGTTTTTAGTGTTAAATTACATTTCGATACAAACCTCATTTAAAAAAAAAAAAAAAAATGAATTTTTTAGAAAACTTTCCCACATTTTTTTCTTTATTAAAAATTATTTAAACTAAATTTAAAATTAAATAAAATCGATTTCTAATTTGGTAATTATACCTTTTTCAAAATATTATATATTACTTTAAATACTATAAATAAAAATAAAAAATGTGAGAATATTTTTTTTATTTAACACATTAAAGCAGTATGTTCATGTAAGAAATTCATTTTGATAATTTGATATTTTAAACTCTCCAACACAAAGACTCACAGAAACACACAGCATGCAGGTATATAAATACGAATGTACTGTAGTTAATTTATCAAATATCCTTTATGTTTATTTGCATTTTAAAGACAATATCGACTGAACACAATGGATATGAAAATATAACACTTTTAAGATCTTACCAAATTCTTTATATAAAAATATAAAAAAATTTCACACATATATTCAAAATTGATAATTATATAGACAGATATAGGAAAATACTAGTTTAGAACCAATTTATAAAAAATGATAATCAGTTTAGCAAAATGAATTTTATGCTTTTAAAAATTTTTCACTAGAGAAAAAATATCATGTATACTGTATTTGTCAGAAGTTAACTACTATATAAATAATTAAATAATTAAATAAAATTTGTATTTAATTTAAAATATGTAAAATTTTTCATTTTAAATTTATTTGTAATTCTATGATAAAAGTAATTCAGATATTTTATAAAATGCATGCTTTTTTATTTTAGTCTGAGTTTCTTTCTCATTTCTCGGAAAACCTTATTTAATATTGAAAATCTACTTTACGTTATATACGAGAAATATTTGATACTATGATAAATTTCTGTACATAAATCAATTAAATATCTTAACTAACTTTCACATAAATCAAATAAAAGTATTTCACTAACACATTATTGGCGTTAAATTCAAAATAAATCCACTAGAATCTTTCCGTACATTTTTTTTTTATTCTGACATACCTTTTATTGTGTGTACATAGTTGATGCACCATATTACTTACAGTACCAAAGGAAGTATTTATTTTTCACATGTATAGTTTTAGTTTATTTTTGTAGCACATCTTGAAAAGATTAAAGATCAATTCAATTCATATTAATCATTGAATCTAGTTTTACGTAATTCCACACAAAATCAGACACATTATTACCTGTATTATTTTCTCAAGGACTGGATAATTTCATATCCACAATTTCTTATATTGTTTCACAAAACTTCATCTTGGAATATTCAAAAACAATCACTGATTTCATTACAGAGATAACTTATTTCAATCTTGAACTTCAATAAATATGTAATTATTATAAATCTAGCTCGTGAATACAGAAAACAAAATTAACTAAGTATATGTTTTTTTAAATTTTATTTTTAAGGAGAGGTTGATATTTTCAATGCATTTCTGATTTAAACATAACAGTATTCATTTAACTTGATATTTAGAATTAAATTTTTCAAAATGTTTTAAAGAAATCTTAGAAGCACAAAATCTGATTTACGTTTCTTTATATTACTAAAAATAAAGTAATAGAGAAAAAGTATCCGAACCAATTGTTTTTTAAATGATTATTTGTTTGCTCCAAAACAGTCAATATGAAATCATATCCAATACTGGGGTAAAGTTACAATATTCAGTATGAAAACTCTTGCACTTTTGTTCGTTTTATTCCACCATTAACATATTGAAAAATCAAATATACCTTCTAAAAAATTCTGAAGTCACACGTATATGTCTGAAAAAATTTCTTATGATTTAGTTTCTTTTAAGGTTCTACATTTAACTATGTTACTTCGTTTGAAATTTTTTTAATGAAATCATAGTACTTGACTCTTCAAAGAAAATTTGATAGATTTTATGGCTTTGGCAAAAATATTTCGTTTATATAGACTGTACTTTTCGCTTGTAATTAGGAAACAGTTATGTTACAAAATTAAAGCATTTTCTCATTCTGTTTCATTAAAAGAAAATTTCAGATTTGAAAACAAATTCAGAATAAAGGAAATATTTGAAAATAATCCCCATAAAAAGAAGAAAAGACACATAACACCTTCGATATGTACTACGGCACAAACTAAAGTTGATGATGTAAAAAAGAAAGAACAGTGAAATTTTGTTTCTAACACCAAAACTGCGATTCTTCATTCGTCCACCAGTTGCACAGTAGCGAAAGCGTTGAAAGTGACAATTTTCTTGGGGGGATCATCAGCCTTATGATGATGCTTTTTGAGAACAGATTTAGGAAAAGTTTCATCACCACTGTCTGAACCGCTAGATCCCTGGCTGGTCAAGGAACCGGACCTCGTGACGCTGCTGCCGGACCTCACCACTGAGGTGCCCGAAGTCTCGCAGTGGTTCCGAACTGCCATGTCCCTCTGTGCCCAGAGGGCATAGGTGACGGGCCCCCAGGAATTCATCAAGTTGCGAGGGATGAGCAACACGGGTCGACGATTTTTCTGGTACGTCGACGATTTTGGAACGATATCGAAATCTCTTTGACGACTTTTTGAGGAATGAACATTTGTGGGGGCGAGTAGCTTCGCCGGTTCACGTTGTCTTCTTTCTATAGGACGTTCTTTAGGTCCTGCAACAAGTATCTCTCTACCGTCAGGGTTTCGAGGTTTAAGAGGTTCTCTTGGAGGAAACTGATGACTAGAAGGAATTTGCTTTGCTCTGATATGCAGAGGCTTTTCCGGTAAAGGAGGACCCCCTATTTTCTTCTTTAGTCTTGGTGGGATTTGCGGAGGAATGTCCAGTACCTCTGAATGACTGTCCGATTGCATCTTTCCCATATTTGACTATTTTGGCAATGTATATCTTTTCTTATATATCTTTTCACTTTAGGACACTTAAATCTTTGTCTAATAAAAGGCGATCAATTCGCGAATCAAAACACTGTCCGAGAAAAAACATGGTCACTCGTATGTAATCTTATCTGAATTAGGAGCGATGATTCAACTCATCCCGAACGGGTCAAAGTAAAGAGACCGACTAAAGTGGACCGCACCGGAGTGGGAGAAAAACAGATGCGGATGCAAATTGAGATAAGTGCGCCGCGGAGCAGGTTTTGATCTTCGCCAACACCGCCAAGTGTCAGCAAACAGTGATGAGAATTCAATTTCCTCTCTATATCAAGAGGCGGTTTTCATTTTTCTTTTCTTTTTTATTCGCAAATCTTCTGTTTACTCACAAAAGGAAGAACGCGGTTTGTTTGAATGAAAAACTCTGTTATTATTTTCTCCAAACTGTTAAACTCGATATGAATATAAATTGTTAAGATAGAGTTAAGACACAATCGTTATAAATATATTAAAGCATTTTAAAAAGTTAGTTGAATGTATTTTAAATGGAAAAGTTTTAAAGTTTTGTAAAGTTAAAAAAAATCATAATAATAATATAATGGGCAGAAAATAACGTATATAAATTAATTTTCTTAATAAATATCATGAAGTCCTTTTGGTTTTAATTAATTTTAATTACAGTAAAGCACCGTTTATGCGTCTCTCATTTATACGTCTTTTACATTTATACGTCCTTTTACTCAAGTCCCGATTCATTCCTATTCATTTTAATGCTAAAATGTTTCGTTTGTACTCCGCTAATATTGGTTATACGTCTTTTCCACTTTACTAAAATTCACAAAATTTCTTGACCTGTAATTATTTTCCATTCTAAATTAGGCGGATTTTTCCTAAAAAGCATCTTAAATGGAGGAATACAGGAAATATCAAAGAATAGTGATCAAAGAATCAATTGAATTCACAGTAGAATTTTTAATGTTCATAGACAAGCAGCAAACCAGACGAATATTAAAGATTTTTAATGTTATTAAATAACTATTTGTATAGACATAAATATTATGCTTATTATTTAAGATACGCAATACATATAATTAATATTAAAACGTGTTCATACGTAGTATAATACTCAATACATGATACATGTAATTAGTACAGAGTCATGCATTAATAGTATGATTTTTCTCCCTTTTTATAATAAAGTTTTTTTTTTTTTTTTTTAAGTAATTATTGTCTTAAAAAACAGTATAATATATCTGTACTGATAAGTATAAAGGATTTAAGTCCAAATTCTTGATTTTTCAGGAGACGAAAAATAAAGTTAAACTAACTAAAAACTAATCAGAAGAATCGATTAGGAAAAAGGGATTATGTTGGTTTATACGCTTTATACCATTCAGTGATTGTCAATCTTCATTTAATAAAGGGAAAAAAATCGAATTAAATATCTTTACCAAAGATTAATGCTAAATTTCTGACTTGAATCTTTTTTTACCAATGGATTTTCTCAAAGTCTAAATGACATGGATTTAAATCCTTTATACCAATCGATAGAGAATTTTTTTCTGAGTCTGACTATGTACTTAACTCAAAATCGACATTTTTGGACTTAAATCCTTTATACTTATCAGTACAGATATAATACATTTACTAACTTAAGAAACTTTATTAATTAGTATTTTCATATAATTTTTTCTTAAGTGTCATTAAAGTTGTAGGAATCACAGTGTTATTATTAAAATTTCGATTATACGTTTTTTCATTTGCACGTCCTTTTACGTCAGTCCCTTTTATCCCTTTTATCCTTTTACGTCAGACGTATAAACGGTGCTTTACTGTATTTTCCTAAGTATACAGCAATGTTAAAATAGCAAAACTAATTTGTTATTATGTGTATGGGAATACACCCACATTAGAAAATATTCAAGATTCTAAAGCCAAGAAAGAAAAAATATTTTTCCTAGAAAAATAAAAATTATTATTATGATTTTTTTCTATATACATAACAAAACAAGAATCTGGTTTTAATGAATTTATACGTTTCGAGATAATTTGAACACGATTCCACTATTTTTTAGAAATTGTCTGTTTGTCTGTGAGTATTAACAAAATTTTGTGTTTGCTGTATCTCAAAAACCAATGAACAGAATTTAACCAAACTAGATATATGTATGAACCTTGACTTAATTGATGTTGATTAGCTTTTAAGATGTATCGTCCGGCACGAGACGTTGCTGTTCTGAGATTTTCTTTCATTTCAAGGAACGTTATATATAAACTTTTATAGTGTATAAATGCATTAAATTCGGTATTTCAGATGGCTATCATGTAAAACTATGCTGATTTAGTTTGGATGCATATCAGGTAGCACTGCTTTGCGACAATATTTTTCGTCTAACGGAAGTCTGTCTGTATTTTAGCTTTTGTGTTATATGAATGCCCCAAACTTAGTATGTGAGATATATACTATGAAAGATATGTACTATGTGAGATATATTCTATGAAAAATTATATTGATTCAATTGAATGTATTTTGGCCGAAAGGTGGCGCTGCTGTTGCATTTGGTACTATTTCTGCATATATCTGTGAAAATTGCATAGATAAATGCTAAATGTGAGAAGCTAAATTGGTTAAATATTTATGCATGTTGACTGGTTGGTGGCGCTTTATAGAAAAAAGTTTTAAGATGGCTACAGATTTTTTTTTTTTTTTCCGTTAAGGAAATACTGTCTTATATGATTGCTAAGAAATAATTAAACAGGTTTATTTTTATTGTTTCTACAAAAAAAAAAAAAAAAAAAAAAAAAAAATTAAAATAATTAAAATAATTAATTTTTAAAATTCTGTAAGGCATTTGCTTTTTTTTGAAAAATAATATCGCGATCTTTTTACTGGTAGGATAACTATATGAAAAGTTAGGAAATATTTTATTCATTCTCAATCTGAATGAGACTTCAGCTAGATTTATTTGAGAAAGGTAATTTTTTTAATTTAAAATAGAAGGGAAATATGAGATATATACAGAATCTAGGGGGGGGGGGGGGGTGGAAATTCCCTGGGTTTCTTTCCTTACATATTGATATCAGAGAAATACGAAATCGTAAGTTGTATGATTGAGCATGATGGACATTGAATTGATGTCGTATTAGAACTGCTTATGCACTCGATATATATATATATATATATATATATATATTATTATTATTATTATTATTATTATTATTATTATTATTATTATTATTATTATTATTCAGACGAAGGGTTGTACAAGCTTATTTCGGTCTGAAACGATTGTTATTATTATTATTTTTTTTTTTTAATTTAAAGGTGTTTGTTCACAAAAAATCCCTTTTTCTTTTTTACTTTCCATCACAAGGTTATCGATAATTTTACTGTTAGTGCATAAGTCGTTAGGTAGTCAAGTTCATCCAAAAATTGATTGAGAACTATGAAATTTCGGATTTATTGTTAAATGGAAGTAGAATCCTGCATCGGATCGAGTAACACACAGGGTCGGATGCGAGTCAAATTTCCATTAATTTTTGATTTGTAAGCCTGCAAGTTACCCACAAACAAATGTTTTCTTCGGAGAATTTTTTTACGCATTTCTTTTTACAATCTAACATTTCAAATGCAGAAACTGGCTGACAATCTTTTCCTCCATGATAATTTAAAGCGGCATGATTCATAGCACGACTTTAATTAAAATTACTTAAATATTAACAGTTAATGTTTAAAACTTTATATGCGAAAATTATTCATTTTCCAATGCATACTGGCTTTTTGATTTTACTTATTTTTTAATACAGACAAAACATTTGGAACAATACTCTTTTATTATTATTATTATTATTATCATTATTATTATTATTATTATTATTATTAAAGATTCTATGTTTCAGATTTTGTCATATTATTCACTGAAGTTTTGTTTCTAATTAGACACCTCTGTACTAATATTCTTTTTTTTTTTTTTCTTTTTTAATCTAACAAGTAATATTCTGAAAGATCCATTAAATAACAGAACTGTATTTTGAGTAAAAGAATTTTAATTTAGTTTCTTATATAACATAAATATAACAGTATGCGGGCCGAAGATAGAAAGTCATTTTGCAATTGGGTGCGGGTCAAGTTTACACGACCTACGCAAGATTCTGAGTGAAAGAACTAATAGATAATTAATGAATTCAGACTTCTTTTCTTTTTTTTTTTTTTTTTTTTTTTTTTTTTACCGAGGAGAGAATTTTTTAGTATCCAGAAGTACATAATGGAGTTCGAGGAATAATACCTTTTCCCCTCCGCTCACTAAAAGAGCGACTTTTGAAGAGTATTATTAGTTAGATTGATAAATTGTAATATTATGTATTACTCAATTTCGACTCTAAAAAATACTGCTTAACTATATTTAATTTAATTTATATTAAATTTACTGATACTTCGTGTTGTTTAAAAAAAAATATTAAGAATTTAAAACGAGTGGTTTATCGAAAAAAATTTTTTATACTTTGGCATACTTTTGTAAAACTTTCAGTGATTTTTATTTTCATACAAATACTATATTTAAAACATAAATCTACTTCTCGAATAGGTATATGAATTCGCGTAAAAGTTTTTCCAAACTCAGTTTTAGAAATGGCGAAATTCAAGACAATGCAAGATAGAACAGAAGTATAGAATTGTTAACATTATTTCAGACTTAAGTTTTCTGTCGACATGTTCAAAATTTATAGCCTTAATATTAAATTTTACCAAAAGTAAACGATAAGAATTGAATTTACATTTTTGATTCGTGCATTGATTTAAGAAGAGGGGATTGTAGAATCAAGAATTGGTTTAAAAGATTAAGCATATTACCTTCACAATTCTGTCGCGTAAATGAGAATCAGCCAAAATTTTATTTTTATTCTATTCTATCTATTGTTTAATTGAGCGGGATTTTTCATGTAAAAAGGAGTATAAAAAAAAAAAAAAAAAAAAAGCGTTTTGCGCAATACGACGGAATGTGCCATCTGACAATTGGACTAATGCGCCATGCCACTAATCTTAAGTGGGTTCCCAAAAACTTAAAATATTATAAAGCTGTTAATTTACATTTTTTTTTTTTTTTGTCAAATAAAAAGTTGATAAATAAAAAAAATGAATAATAACATTAAATAAAATTGCATTACAATTTTTAACATAATAACAGCCTTAAAATTTATATGGATAAAGGTGTACTATATTCAAACAGAGGGTTGTAGGAGAAATAGCTTCTTCCTCCCATACATACACACCAATACAGACTAAATAAAGTTGTTTCTAATACTAATTTGAACGTTTATTAAAGTATTTTTATTTACCTCACTTCTTAATCTAATTTATTACTTATCCTACACCTTACTCCATAATTTGTCTTTATGGTTCCCAAACATAGGATAAGAGAAAGTTGTGTGTGTGCCACACTAGATTATTTACATAGTGTATGCACTGAAATTAAAAACGGATAACTCAGAGGGAAATTTTACTTAATTATCCTGAAATATCTCATTTTACTCACTGAAAAATAGTGCAAAAAATACTTTTTTTTTTTGCACAGTGTGATTTTTTTTTCTTCTTTTAATAACGGGGAGATGTTTAATGATCAAATATGGCAAATTAGTCAACCAAACATTCTTATGATCATTCACACACTCGATTTCCGTCCTGAATAACTCCGAATGTTTTTTCGCAAGAGGTCACCGACTTAAAATTGTCGACTCATATATATAAACGTTTTTTTTTTTTTTTTTAGTCAAATAGTGTGTCTCTTTCAGGAAAAAACTATTTACGATTTGAATGAACAACACATTTTCCGCCAATACCGACCTATCGAGTTGAAGAATCTCTCCGAGAGAAAACTAACTTTTATGCTTCTTCTTTCTTCACGAAAATTGCTGCAAGCGATATAAAATCAAAAGATTCAAATAGTTACTGATATCAAAAATAGAAACACATTTTTAAAAATGTTTACTTTCTCACTCTCTTTATCTTTTTTCTTTTCTTTCGTGCCGTAGACCCATTTCTTTATCTCTGCAATTTTATGTTTCGTCTCCAGTTTTATAGACCATGAAAAAATAAATGTTCCCTTTCTTTTATGTAAGAAGATATCATTGAATTCATGAAAATTTTCGAATTCCAGTTTTTAATGGTTTTATACGTTGTAATATCTCCTGACCAAGATTTAACCACTTTTAGTAAACTTTTATCTGTCTTTGCGTTACTAAAATTTTGTGGGCGATGCAGTGGCGGCTTGTGAATTGAAAATAGGTGAAGAACTGAAAAATAACATTTAAATATTTTTAATGCATAATTTTTATTAAGCATAATTTTAGCTAAAAATTAACTACAAATACTTATTTATTTGAATATAAAGTTATACTTTATAAATGAATACAGTATAAAATGTTAGGTGAAGTGCCTCTTCACCTATTTTCGTTCCACGAGCCGAGACTGGGGCGATGTATTTCAAAAAACGAAGGCCGGAATTGTACAAAATTTTATATTTAGTTGTAACTTGGCATAATTTGGTGCTGATATCGTTTTGGCACATATCGCTCAATTGGTGGCGCTGATATACGATAATTTTTCTCATTTATAGGAAGTTTCACATCTTCTATATCCCAGCTTCTATAATGTACAAGTGCATAAAATTTGATATTTGAAATTGATATGATGAATTATGATAAATCAATCTTATATGATAAGTTATTCTAATTCAATATGACGTATACTGGCTGACCGGTGGCGTTGCTATTTTGCAATATTTTCTGCTTACAGGAAGGCTATTTCTCAGCTTTGATATACATGTAAATGAACCAAATTTGGCATGCGAGAGGAATATCATGAATCATTATGTTTATTCAATTTGAGTATACGTCGGTCGACAGGGGATGCTGTTATTACTAAATTTCTACGATTTTTCAGATAGCAACATCTGCTTGTTAAGATTACACCAAACTGCTTACGTAAATTCTCTATTGTGAGTTGATAAGTTATTCACAATTCTTTTATTGTGACATGAAAAAGAATTCTTATACATCATTACCCATGGCCAGAAATGAAGCATGGTGGCATTGTTATGCAGAATCATATAGGACCAAGTTCTGCGATAGCCATAGCATAGTAGTTCTTTTGTGCAATAAGTCTTTTCTTTTAATCTGCAATTTTAAATCATCTTCTATTTTATAAACTATGGAGTAATTTTTCGTTTTAATTTGCAAGCACATACTACGAAAGAAAAATATTGTAATTGTTAAAAAATTTGGCAATAAGATTTTGGTGTAACTCCTCTACTTGAGGTGTGTTAAGTTTATTTATGCTATTTTGACAATGATGTATGCATATGTATTTGTATACCTATAAGTAATCTTGATCACTGAGTTCAAATTTTGTAGGTATGCTATAGCTCATCGCAGCACAAATTATATAGAATTTCGTAGGTCTTACAGTTCTTTTATTGCGACATGAAAAAGAATTCTTATTCATCATTACCCATGGACAGAAATTATTTGGAGTGCGTTAACGTCTAAACGCTATATTCTATTAAATTCAAATTGTACGGGTATATTACAGATCTACGTCACGAAAACGGTATCAATTTTACTGAAAAATGTAGAATTTATAATTCTTTTATAAGGATACAAAGTAGAATTCTTATGCATTATGGTCTATCAAATAAAATTAGTTGAAGTTCACCTTAGTAATGTTAAACTGTTGCCATAATGTATAAATAAATAAAATAATAAATAAATAAATAAAATAAAATAATTGATATATATTATATTGTTTTGCTATTGTATGATCATAGTGGGAAATGATGTGTGCAATACATATAACATTTTTACAGTAAAGCAAGAAAGAATTTATAGATATTTGTCCTATGAGAGCTAAATTACACTGCTCGGTGTGAAAATTGCTTCTGACACTATTTCAGCATATTCTTATGTAAAATGCCCTTCTGAATCCGAATAGGATGCCCATTTTGCCCTATCACCCACCGTTTTTTAGGAACGGCCCCCTATTTTTATCTTTTTCATTGATTTCATGGCTATGAATTAGATTTTTAGGAGGGGGGGGATTATTTTAACCGTTAAATATCTTCTGCGGGACTACAGAGTTGGAAAATTGTAAAACATGGACATTTGCGACAAGGGAAAAATTTCGGAGGGAATTTGCCACCGAAATTATGTATTACATACCTTGTATTTTTTTTTTTTTTTAATCTGTTATTAATGTTATTTTTTAAACTATATATATTTTTTGTTTTTAGGTGTTAAATTAATTCTGTTTCATTCTTCAAATCAGATTCATAGTCATAAAATTATCGAACAGGGGGAAAAAAATGGGGGAGGGGGTGGTGTTTCTAGAAAACTGTGGGAGACTGGGAAAAATGGGAGTCATATTCGGATTCAGGAGGTCGCTTTACATAAGAATCAGTGAAAATGGTATCAGAATTCAATTTTTTTTTTTTTTTTTTTTTCCCAGAGCAGTGTTATCAGAAGCGATTAATTAAAAGAGAAAAAACTACTATGTGTAGAATTATATGTTTTAGAATTTTTATACAGGTTAATCATTACTGGAAATTGCATAGTTATCATTTACAGTTCTTTTTAATAGAAAAGAAAAAAGTATTCGGATACTTTAAAGTTTATTGCACGAATATACGAACTTAGGGTGAAATACACGGACACTCTGTTATATTTTTACCTTTATCTTTATTCATTGATTCGAAAAATTTTTTAAGGGAGAGAAAAACCTTATTACCGCCATGTTAAATTCATTATCTTTATGTACCTTTTCCTCAGAAATGGGGAAAGATATGAGTTATAAAATTTTTTATGGTGGTTATCACCATTTTTTTCCCTAAGTAAAACTGAAAAAAGGATTATTAATTATTTAATAAAAATTACATTAAAATTAGTTTTTTTTTTCTTTTTTCGTAGAATTCCACTGCCTAAAAGAAATAATTCTCAACAAATCATCAAACCTCTGTGTTAAAATGTGAAATATAACATAAGTGTCATTAAAAATTTGTGTTCTTAAGTTTCATAAATATTGAAAAAAATGAAACATGAACCTGAAAATCCACGTTTACAGAATCAAATAATTAATAACATTTTTTCAGTTTCAGTTAGAAAGATTATTTTAATAGACCATTACGTATATAAAACATGCTATTTTAGCTGCCATAAAAAGTTTATAACTCTATCGTTCACAATTTCTGAGAAAAACGGAAATAAAGTTGTTGAAATTCTCATTAAACGTTTGGCATCAATTAAATGTTCGGAAAATCAAGTGGTGTCATTCTTTCATGATTTCTCATTTAGAATATAGAAGCATGATTCATTTTAAAAATACATTGTGATGTCACTACTATTTCCTTGATTATTATTTGTTTATTTTTTATAAAGTTGAAAGGAATACACGGAAAAAAAAAGTTAAAAATGTACTTGCAAAAAAAATATCGAATTCATTTAGCTGTTTCCGTTTAAATTGATTAGTTTAAAAAGTAAATAGTATACTATATATGAGATCCAACTTCTGGTATAAATGTTTCGGAATTGTATTTATTATTATTATTATTATTATTATTATTATTTTAATTTCTTCTTCCTCTTCTCTCTTTTTTTCCCCCCTTTTTCTTTTTATGGTTCCATTTGAGCTGTGCTTATTGGCTGAGCTATTATTATTTCGACTGCGATTATTCGAAAAGTATATTCTTTTTCAATTTCTTCTATAACAGCTTTCTTCTATCAATCAACCAACCTTCTCGTCTTCACGGTGCTTTGATTAAGGTCAGTTGTGTACACTAGGAATCTGGGCCTAAAAGGGAATACCCTTCGTGGGACGGGGGAGGGGGGAGGAGTGGACCTTTCTAAAAGCCAGTATTCACATGAATTTTGGAGAAAACCATTGAAAACTTCGAATGGTAAGTCGAAGAGCGATACAGGGAACCTGACAATTCTCGTTTTCCAGCTTCGAGAGCAGAACTTTTCGTCTGCTGGTGGGTCTTCAAGGACCATTATACTCAAAATTTTAAATATCACGGACCACTAATATTATTGACTGAGAAATGTAAATAAATTTCTAGAAGAATTATCAGAGTATCCATTTTATAAAATTTAATAAACCTATTTAATATGAACAATTACAAGCACTTATTTTAATTTGAAGAAGACGTAAATGCTTATTTAATCATATGAACGGAAAGGTTGTTTTATTTTAAAGCAATTATTATGCATGACACTTATAATAAAAATTTTAGGATAAAATATTATCCCATTCATCCTCTCTGTCATCCATAAATTTACGAAGTCTAATGTTGTAAGTATGAGTGACTCAGAAAATTCCCAAGTTAAAATTAACATCAATATAATTATAACATATACCATGGTAAGGAACTTGATCGCACTTTACTTCGATATTTGCCTGTGTATAATCTGCAGGATTTCACAGCAGAAAATTTAATTTACAGGCAAAGGTATAGGGGTGAGTGGAGATGAATGGGACAGTAGTAAAATTTTTATGTTTTGCATGCACCAGAAACTTGACAATTTTTCTGATATATGGCAGTAGTGAGGTCATTCATCAGGTGTAGTTTCAGAGTTGTGCTGTCTATAGAAGGTCAGAAAAAATTAAAGTGCCTTTTTCTGCTGCTAAAGTAACTTTTACTGATTCAAGTAGTTAAGAAATTAACTATTTGCTTAAAATTAATATAACACTTATATGATGAAAAGACATAATCTTTTACTGTGTTTATGATATTCAAGAAGAATATTGACAATTCTTCATTAAACATATTTCCTGTTTTATATGATCATGTGGTGGTGGGGATGAATGGGACATTTCCCACTATGTGATAATTTAAAATTGTACACAAGAATTATATTAAAACAAATCTTAAATACATTTTCAATATTTTTATAACCTGTAGTTCAGTAGTTGTAATATGGAATTATAAAAATACCATGGATTTAGAGAAAAATAGATTGTAATTAATTGTTCCGATTTTTGTTGATAATAATTATGATTAAAAAAATTATAAATTAGAATATTCAATGCAACTTAAATCATTAATATAACTAATTAAAAAATAAATAAACTAATAATAATTTGATTAAAATCACAATTTCAATCAAGCTAATTAAATAAATCCTGGTGATTATTAATGTAATACAGAATAGAATGCTTATTTTTCCCGATCAGTCGGAAACAAAATTTTATCTGGATAATTTGCATTCTATTATAATGATTTATATCTTTCTAGTGTATTATTTATTTATTTATTTATAGATTAAATCTTATTAGATTAAATTACCAAAGCCTATAAAACTGTGCGAACCAAAGGACTTTTGCCTTTCGATGTTAATTTGAGTCAATACATCAGTTTATGTTAATTTCAGTAAATTCATAGTGTGTAATAAAATCACATAAACCAATTTAACTTTAAAAATTTATTTACTTTCCATTTTGTTTTCTTTTCTTTGTTAACTTCAGTCCTGTCTCATTCATCCCACATGTGGGGATGAATGGGACAATGCACATGCATGTAAAAAATATATATATATATATATATTATTATTAAAAATGTTAACTTTTTATAAAAGTTAGTATGTTTATTTGTAACTGATTACTGAAATGTGCTTATGAGCAATGTTACAAAATTCTGAATTACATATGGTGAACATTATTAATAAAAACATGAAAAATGTCCCATTCATCCCTACTCTTCCCTATTTGATTAAGACAAAACAACGTTCAAAATTAGCTTTTTCTATTAATTAAAATGTCCGGTGTGAAACTTATTTACCAGAACTGCGAATTATACACAGCAAAATAGGGTAATTTTTTTTATGAGTAATAATTTTTATTTTTCATAAATATAATTATTGTGTTCTATTATCTTCTACTTAATATTATTTTTGTATGACACATCTTTTTAAAATCTTTTTAAAAGACAAAATTAATATTTTTACAATGAAAATTAATTTCCTTTTATAATTTTAAATTATTAGTTTTTATATTGAATTTAATTCAAACATATAGATATATTATGCACTTTATATGCAAATAATAAGAGCTGAAATTGCTTAATAAATTAAATTACATATTCATTAGAAAGTTTTAAGCAACATCACGTCTGATTATTTCTAATACACACACACACACACACACAGACACACACACACACATATATATATATATATATATATATGACTGGATTTAATAAATTAATTAATTTCTCCTTCAAAATGGTTTTGCTGCCTCGATCGGTGCTGAAACAATATAAATTGCTATGATTAGCTATATTGTTTTACGAAATCGATGCAGCTTTCACAGCTTTATGAAGTACATGCCTCCTGAAGGGTTCATACTTCAAATTTTAAGCATTTTTATCCAATTATTATTTCTGTGGTTCTTTAGTTACTTTCTCCGTCATTAAGTTTAATGGTCCTTTTATTATTATTATTATTATTCATGTCAGCGTAAGTAATTTAAATTGTTTTTGTCTCTTATTGGTTCTTAATCTGTATCGCAACATTTTTGTGTCAGTCTTACCTATATGTTACAATCAGTTCTATTTTTGTTGTGTTGGTATTGTTTTGTACCTATTAATTGCTAAATTTTAAAGTCAAATTTTATTACGTACTATCATTTATATCTTAATATATATAAATCTCGTGTCACAATGTTTGTCCTCAATGGACTCCTAAACCACTTAACCGATTATAATAAAATTCGCACACCATGTGCAGTTCGATCCAACTTGAGAGATAGGATAGTTTAAATCTCAAATTATAGTCGCAATTTTAATTTATTGCTAATTATTTGTCTGTTATTATTTGACAGTCACAATTATCTGTTAACTCCAAATGATTCTAACAGATGTCGATACCTTTCGACTGGGTTGAAATGAAAGCTGAAATATATTTGGTGCTGCCATCTACACAAAGAATCTTCAACTTTTTAACCTATTAATAAATTTCGTATATTTCAATTATTTCCACTTTTTAAATTTTTGGTGTTAGCATAGCCGGCCACGTGTTACTTAGACTGAAGTGTAAATTGAATTCATATTATAATGAAGATAATACAGTGAAATTAATCCTGTTTTTTACTTATTTGTGCTTCATTGATCAAAACTTTATAATTTAATCTGTATATATATATAAATTACGTGTCACGATGTTTGTCCGGGGTAAACTCCTAAACTAAGGAACTGATTTTGATGAAATTTTGCACACTGTGTGCAGTTTGATCCAACTTGAGAGATAGGATAGTTTTTATCTCAATTTATTGTCACAATATTGTTTTATTGCAATTATTTGTTAATTATAAACCTTTATTAAAGTTGCTCCAAAATATCTGTGAGTTCCATTAATTTAATTGTTGCCAAAAAAAAAAAAAAAAAAAAAAAAAAATACGAGTTCATTTTCTTTCGACATAAAAATAAATACATTTAATCAAACGTGAACGTTAAAAAATTATAAAAAGTTAAATTATGCATCTCACGAAAATTGACGTCATAATCAATTTAAAGATTTTATACACATTGATAAAGTGCTAATGTAGTTCTATCATAGATATAGTAATATATATAGATCTCTCATCCCCATGTTATCGTAGAAAGATTTTTGATGCCGAAAAAAGATAAAAAAAATAAAAGCTTTGGAAACAGCCATTAAGTGGTATTGAAAAAAAAAAAAAAAAAAAAAAAAAAAGAAAAGAAAGAAAGAAATATGAATTTGAAACTGTATCTGGAGTCTTCCATTCCCCTTTAGCAAATAAATTATTCATAAATTTTATTTGCTAAAATATTAGTATGTATTCCCGTGTGTATTCACTCGGGGAAAGACGGCCATATTTTGGTAAAAACGTCGTCTTTTCCCAAATGAAAAGGAATAACTTTTTTCTCCCCAATGATCACTCTATTCTATATATGCTATACTATATCTATGAGTTCTATACGCAAGCGAAGTGTGACTCACTGACCGTCTGTGCAGCCAAGAAAAAGATTTCCTATGTTAATTGCCCACTGGATTTTTTGTAAGAAATTATTAAAAATCGAGGAAATTTATTTCCCGATTTTAATCCTTATATTTGGGTATAGATATGTATTAGTTATCGCGGGTGTTAGATTGAATTATTTTGCTGTCAAATTGACAAAATTTTAATTTTAAATTTTTAAACTCTGTCGCCCTTGGCTTTTTTTATTATTATTATTATTATTTGGCGATCAAAAGCGTAACACGAAAATATACATGCCAGATGTATGCATTGTACGAAATGTAATATGTATTATTCATTGTACGTATGTATGACATGTAATATGTATTGTACGAAATATTGTTTCATATTATTCATTACTCTTTTAATATAAGTTGTTAAAATAACCATGATTTTTGAAAGGAATTAAATATTTTCGCCAGATAATTTGGCGATATTCTTTTTTTTTCGCCAAGGATGACAGAAATGAAATCTATTCCGCTGCAAAATATTAGTATCTTACATCAGATATTTTATTTAGACATTTGAAAACAAATTTGACTTCAAACTATGATAGAATATTTATCATTTTCCTTTTAATTTGTATATTATTAGTATATTAAAATTTAAAAGCATGGTATATAAAAAGTTTTTTTTTTTTTTTTTTTTTTTAAATCTTATAATTATTCTTATCTTAATCCTCAATGTTTCCCATCTTTATTGACTTGAATTTACTATTAAAATTTTAACATACTCAAAAACATCTCATCACTTCGTTAAAATACACTAAACTTTTCCAAAATCTTTTTGTATTTAAAATGATACATGTATTTACTTTAAATGTCCAATATTTCATAAGATTTCCAATTTTAAAGTTTTAAAATATTTATCAAATTTACTTATTTTTCTGGTTTAGCCTTATTGTTTTCCCTTTTATAACTACAGCTGTTGCCCTCTTTAAAATATTTAAAATGATGAGGTCATTTAATAGTAAAATTAACCATTATAGCATATATTATATTTCACTCCTCCATAAAAATTGATTTTAAAATCGTCTGTTTCTTTTATACTTTTATTTTAATAGAATTTTAATAGAATTTAATTTATATATTAGTCATTTTAGCAATTTTATCCAAAGTAGCATTAGAAATAATATATATCACTTCTCCATTAAAATTTATAGGACCCTACAATAAAATTAATTTGTGCTTAATGTCAACACTACGAAAATTTTTATCAATCGCTTCCAAATTTTGACCTAAGTTTCAAATCTCAACCCTGTGGGTTTTTACATCGGCTACAACGTTTTCGTCTTTGTTCGTAAATAATAATTTAACTGTACTAAATAGTTTACAGCCGTATAATTCAACGTATAACTTAGTCACAGCAACGCGTGGCCGGGTCTGCTAGTATACATATATATTTTTAAGGGAAAAAATTCCTTTTAAAATAATAAATATTGTACAAATATTCTGAGACCTTTAGTTTCATTATAATCGTTATTTTTATGCAGTTCACTTGCATGAGTAATGATTGTGACAGAAAATTTTACAGTTCGTTCAGATGTTGCTCCCGATTGTGTCATAAATGGAATTACAGTTTTTCAAGTTGACAAGGGACGTTTAAATAATAATTATGGCAATGATTTTATTTTTATTAAAGCATATAGCATATTTAAGGAATATGATATCATTATTATTAATATAATTTGTAAATAATGTTATTGATATTATTATTATTATTATTATGTATGTGAGCGTGTGTTAGACTATGTCGCTTATTAAATAAAACTAGTGGTCGCCCAGTGGTCGAAATTCGACCATAATTAATTAAAATTATAAGTTTAAACATTATTAAGGTTCTATTGTCAAAGAATGCAATTACTGCGTTCCAATTCGAGAGAAATTTCGCGCATTATGTTGTTGTTACATGTTTGATTAAAACGTTCTTGTAATCTATAATTGATAGCAGTGTCAACATCATAAAAATATAATTGCGCATAACATGGTGAACGACCATGTGCAGCAGTCATTGGACCCGATCTGTGATAAAAAACATCATGTATTTTGAAATGATACACTCCACTTGTAACTGCCTCGGATACTTGAGCTTCTGAGCTAACCATAGCAAATGATGAATTGTATTTGCGAATATTTTCAAAATAATTTTTTGACTTACTTTTTATTGAAGGTTCATTTGAAATAAGTCCATCATACAATGATTTAAAATATTCATTTTGACTTAAGGGCGGTAATATTGCTTTACCCTTATGACAACATGAAGTGAATGCAGTTCTGTCACCTAAAGTGACTTCAGATTCAAAATGTTTCGCATTGCAAAACCTGCATTCCAAATCCATTAATCCACAATCATAACTATAAAAAACTTTTGGAATGACATTTCGTGCACATTTAAATTTATCTGTCAAATTCACTTCTTCATTCTGTATAATATTAACACTATTTGTATTTTCATTACTATTATTATTATGTGTCCGCAAATATAGATTCCTTCTTCTTTGTCTCTCAATCCGACCCGTTAATGTTCTATGTCGAGGCATAATAAAAGTAGAAAAAAACTTTCATCGTCAGTAGAAAAAATCGTTATTTTTTTTTATTTTAGGTTGATTTCTTTAGAAACTGATCTATACAAATTGAATGAGTTGAGTTGAGTTGAGTTGATTAATTAGTATATATATAATGCAAAACTTGTGTGTTTTTAAAAAATATTAGCATTCTGCGATAACTCTTTCAGATGAAACTGGCTATTTAAAAAATAACTCATTGTTATTAACTTTTATTATTGTTATTAACATATTAACTTTTTATTATTAATTGAAATTTCAAAATTTTGGCAACAGTATAAAAAAATGAAAATGCTAATTTTAATCTGGAAATAAAACCCGATAATATAGGCTTTGAATTGCACCTTTGTCGTTTCACAAATGTTCCAATTTCTCGTCTTTGTCGTTGTATTTTTAAAAAATATTAGCATTCTGCACTTCTTCTCTATATAAACTATAAGTGTGCGAAATTTCATAATCCTCCGTCCGCGCAATTTTCGTAAAAAGGGGTACAAAGTTTTTGCTTCACGTATTAATATATAGATACTGGCATGAAATTACAGTATTTAAGCATGTAGCTCGTTTTGAGGCATAAAAAATAATTTTAGGGGTGAAAGATTCTATTTCATTTGGGCGAGGATAGGGGTAAAATGCAAAAAAATAACCAATTTCAAAATGCTTCACGTGTATTCAAAATTATTTAAAAAATACAATTAATTTACTATGCGTTATATGTTTGTAAATAAACATGTATGTATTTGCTTTAGTAAATCTACATCGTACTTAAAAAAAAGTATAAAACTACGGGCAAAAAATAATAATTCTTAGTAATGCAATAGCATTTGATGTAAATAATAATAATATAAATAAAATTATTGGTTTTAAAATTAATGAACAGTTCTGTGAATGACAAACTAACTAACATTCATACAAAATTTTTAAAGGATCGAATACGTACAAGACGCATTTTGAGAAATTAGTAAACTGTAAAATTTGAAACTTAAAATAAATAAATAAGTAAATAAAGTAAAATTTTGTAATTGTTTTTCCAGAAAGTGTAAAAGGATTTATTTTTATTTTATTTTATTTTATTTTATTTCTTTTTTAATATAAAACGTTAATAGTTTTTTCAATTTCATAATTACGGGGTATTTGTAATTGCATGAATTAATCATAAATTCATGAATTTTATTTACAATTTATCATTCTTTGTCCAAAAGGCCGTAGCTGAGGAGTGCGGGTATGGAATTAAAATCCCCCCCCCCTCCCCTTCAAAGGAAAAAAAAACTTTTTTATTGAACATTTTTTAGTTATGTGAACCATAAGGACTTTTGCTTTTTTCCTCTTAGAGCAATCTTTAGTTAAAAATAAATAAATAAATAAATAATAAAACTGCTTTAAATAAATGGCAATAAATTCTGTGTGTAAAACTGAGAAAGATATGTGTTAGAAAGGGAGATACCATAATACTTTCCCAAAAAATATATTATATTTACTCCTGGAAGAAAAACTTTTGATTCTCAAAGTGTACAACTTGAAACTCGAATTATTATCCAAAACCATGTACAGTATTTTCAAAGGAATGAAGTATAATTATCGTACATTGTACATTAAAATTCAGTATCCGCCTCAGAATAATAATAATAATAAATAAATAAAATTTCTGGCTAGATTTTTCCTTAAGGGAGCGCAGTACCTGTTGTCGCCATCTGCCATACATCGCGTCATTCTATGGGGAAAATTGTTGCTAGAATTATTCATTTCCTAATGTATATTTTGAATTCCGTTTTTAATTAAAAAAAAAAAAAAAAAATCACAACGATTAAATTAGTTCCTGTTTTGTAATTTTTCATTTTTTAAAAAATATTTAATTTTGATTAATAGAGTAAATTTAACATGATACTAGACCTACGCAGTAGGAAATTCACGACGGCCTGGGATTTATCCGTTGGAGTGATCTGGAAACGTGTCATCACAATCGTATCCTCCGTGGAGGGGATATAACTCATTTTGAAGCTACAAAATGCAAAAATGAAATTTTAAATTGTAAGTGAATTTTTAGCATTTAACAACTTAAAAATATAATATTAAAAATTAAAAAATAAATAAATTTCTGAAGTACTATTTTAACGGTTGGGAATTTACTAAATGTAAAAACGGAATTAAGAAAAAAGAAAAAAAAAAGTAATGAATAATTTGATTACAGGTTTCCCCATAAAATAACGCGAGGGTTGACTGCCGACGGCCATAAATGAGCGTCTTATTCCTTGCATACTATAAACACGATGGTCTTTAGAGGAGTATTTTATAGTGGTCAACGACACTTTGAAATCTTAGCGTTCCGACAGCAGCCCTCCTCCAAAAAACCTGTCCTCTTCTCTCTGCTGGCCTACTGGCCGACTGCCCGGTCAAAGCGTGGGGCTGATGCTGAGAGGAACGTTGGCCTTGAAAAAAATAAAATGTTCTTTTTTAATAGTATGCGGTTATAAATACATTATGTGGGTGGCACGACGGGACGTACTATCAAGACGGGCCTAGAAAGCAAAAGTCTATATTAAAACGGGAATATGTCAAAGCTTAATAAAACACATTACGAGTTAACGCCCGGTATTTTCAAAGGGAAATGAACTGCAAATCTAATTTTATAGCACTCATTAAATAGTTTATCGACGTTATTTTTTTTCTTCTTTCTACTCGCGATTTAGGTGAACAAAAATGAATGAAATCAGTGATATCAAAACTTTGAGAATTGTCAGAATGAATTTAAATTGCAACGTGAGCGATTGAATGAGTGTTTGTAAAAGGAGAATTTGATTATATGGTATGTATAGAATTGAAGGAATCATCGATATTCTGTTTTCCAGTTTTTCGTACGGGTCCCAAAATCAGATTTGAATGCATTTTCAAAATAAGCGGTAAAGAAATAGTACTTTTAAAATCTCTATATTTAGATTTTTCTTTTCCCCTCCTTATTTAAGAGAAGAAGATAAAAAAAAAAAAAAAAAAAAAAAAAAAAAAAAGAAGAGAGGAAAGAGGTAGCATTATGTGTGTGAAAAAAAAAAAAAAAAAAAAAAAAAAAAAGAGTATTAATTTCTGTTTTAAACGAATATATGTGCTCACGACTTTTATTGTATTATCCATATATATTGTTTAATACAATCGAACCTCGTTAACGTGTACACGCTTAACAAGAATTACTTTTAGCATGAACTGTTTCCTCAGTACCCATCAAAATGAACACGAACTGTTTTTTCACCTTTTAACATGAATTCGCTTAACGCAAAATTTCGCTTAAGATGAAATTTTCAGACATTTCCTAGAAAAATTCTGGCATTTAATATGAACGAAAATTTTTTATAAAAGGGGTAAAAGTTTCCTTTTACATAATAAAAAAAAGGGGGAAGGTTTTTTTTTTTTTTTTTTTTTTTTTTAGTATAGAAATATACCACTTTCCTCTAGAATGAATAAGTGGCCATTTTCTAAATCCCTTATTTAGAAATATAGATTTTCGTGCTATGCGCATAAGGTACGCCAATAAACTGAATAGACGAAATGATCGAGAATTTCTAGTTTACACGCTTCTATATGGTGAAACAATATTCTGAATCTTTTGCATTGCGAGAAATTCTGGCTTGATTTTCTAGAATTGGGTAATAAAACAAGATTACAGTTGCTGAAACCCGCCTCTTGTAGTCTCATTTATTTACAGAGATTTTTAAATAACTTTGTACTTGATAATATAGGCAAACGCTCTAGAATTCTAATAGGGGCTTCTAGAACTCGTCCTCCAAGGGGAGTAGAATTTATAAGGATGACATGGAACTATTTTTTCGAGAGCCACAATTTAGATTCTAGATGTCAGTTACAGAATTTTTTCTCAGTGAAAATCCAACAAATTCTGCCTAAACAGTACTACTACTTTTTGACAATTCGTAAGCTCTTAACGGCTTAGTAATTTCTTAAAGACTAGGTCGTAATAAGTTCCTCAAAATTTTCTTTTCCTTAATAAAAGAAAACTTTTGATACAAATGTATGAAAAGATGATGTTATAGGCTTATAGAAATCAAATTGAAACTTTCCTTAATTTATTACCAATTCTGGTTGTCCTTTTGCACAGAAACGGGCTATGGAGCTTTTAAAATGAAAATTAATATAATATGAGATTAAAAATACGACTAATCATCGGAAGATAAACAACTTGTTTCCTAATTTCAGAATTAAAAAGAAGTAAGATTTTTATAATTAAGTGTGATTTTTAATCATAATGTATTACAGAAAAAAAAAAAAAAACTAAATCTACAGCTGTATTTTGCCTCGTACTCAGAAGGCAATTAACTCTTTGACGCAGATGGGACACCGGTGTCCCTTTTGCTTATTTATTTTTTGACGCTCTTATTACAAATATTATTATTATATGATAGTTTTTTATTATAAAACAGAGTCTAATAGTTACTATAAAAAATCTATTAGATTATCAGAGTAAATTTTTTACTAAAATAAAAATGTTAAATAAAAGTAGTTTGAAAAAAATTTATCAACCAATTTCAAAAATTTATTTCTAATTAAATTTGATTATTTAAAAAGGATCAGTAATGAATTATTGCTACTCCTATATCTACGTAATTGTAAATAAGTACAATTTGTAAAAATATTTATTCATGGGACACCCGTGTCCCATGATGAATTTACCTTTAACGTAGAAAAGGACATCGGTGCCCCACTCTATATTTTAAAACCAAAATTAATTAAAATTTTAATTATAACATTTTCCACTTATTTAGATCTAAAATAACTTAAAACTATCAAAAAAGTGTAAAAATTATGTTTGATGAGAAATCTGCTTCAAAGGGTTAACGCGAAGGAAATTATCTTCACAAGCAGACTACCCCGATGGCAGTCTTACCCGCATTCTATTTCTTATTAATTCTTGTAAATTCTTCTAGAAATGTATAATATCGTTGTTAAAATTAAGTACCAAATTTAAAAAGTCTTTAAGTTGAAAAAAAAAAATATCAATACATTATGTCATGCAGATTCGAAAAAAATCAAAAAAGGATGTTGGTTGGTTGGAGGGTTTAAGGCCCATTGACTACGCTAGTGTCCTAGGCGTATGAGTGGAATGCCCTCCATGGGAGTTTTTCAAAGAGGTTCTAGCCCGTATTTAATCTAGTTTCGGAAAACTCTGAACGGCTAGGTCAATGAGCGAGACATGGGATCGAACCCGCCACTTCCCATCTACCAGCTTTGAGCGCAGAACCGCTCGGCCGCTGGTGGGCATTAAGAAAGAAGGAAATAATTATTAAATACGCAATTGGCAAAACTTTCATCAATGATTTTTAAAAACGGAGATAAAATTTTGCACAAACCGGAAAAGAACGAGAATTGTTACTAATAATGAAGTAACAGCATTAATTAGGTAGAATAAAACACAAAGTTAGAATTTTCTCATTTCCGGAGCAATTTTAAAAGAAAAACACATGATTTCTTTTCTGATGCTTTAGGCTTTAAATAATTTTTATGTTCATTCGGACGGCTCCAAAAATGTTTAGAAAAAATGTTTTTGCATGAAATTTGTGGTGAAAATCTTCAGAAAATATAAGACAACAAAAAATTTTACAACACACGAATTGGAATTAAATTCAATGGAATATGCTCTTGAAGATAGTATATTATCTTCTATACCGATGAAACAGCTTTGTTTTGGAGGGCCCATTTTTTTTTTTGAGAACTTTAAACATAAAAGATACTAAGATTTCCGATGGAATATAGCAAAGAAACGTTGAACTTTTTGGTTGCTATTAATATGGTCAGGAGTGCCAATGCATTAAAAATGCATCGGAAAAAACTGTAAATATACGCATTTTTAAAGGAATGAAAACATTTATCTGAGGTATTTGATTTCACTGAAAAAGCGTGAGTTGCCACTGTGAATTTGTTCAGTATGTGGCTCCAGCAAATCAACAACAAATTTAAATAAGGACGAAATATTAAAATATAAGGAATTTCAATAACATTTGGAGAATTGGCCGTTAAATTTTGCAGTCAGCTTCCTTATTGAATAAAGTCCAGTGCCAATAATTGTAACAAAGTACTGTAAAATTCAGAGTGTCTACCGTTATTTAAAGGTCACCTCCTTTCTTTGAAAAAAAAAAAATCATTACAGATTTACGGCCATAGCTTTATTTTTACGATCAGTACTTGGAGAATTTTTAACGGTCTTTTACTGGTAAAAAGTGTTAATGTTTTACAGTGTAGTTTTACTTCAGATTACAGTTGGCAGCAAAATTATTCGAGCGCTAGCAATAATTCCTATATTTAAAAAAAAGTACACTTAATACTGTTTTGTTAAAAGAATCCTTCTTAGTCAGTCCAAGAACATGATTCGACAAGGATTTATTTAGCAAAACAGTATTAAGAGTACTTTTTTTTTTTTTTTTTTTTACATAGGAATTACTGCTAGCGCTCGAATAATTTTACTGCCGACTGTATAGTGTTCATTTTGACAATTCAGACTTAAAGCAATTCAGTTAAAAATTTCACCTGAAATGACAACTGCAAAACTACAGCCCTGTGATCAAAGTATAAGAAACTTACTATAGAAGAGATTACATCTTTTTCAAGCAATTTTTTGCTTTGGTGAAGACGTGCCATTTCCATTAATTTGTTGGATGCGGTAAACATACTCCAATTTACAGGGAAAGAAATATCCTCCAATACTATTAAAAATGGCTTCTGAAAAAAAAAAAAAAAAATTCGATAAATTTACTCTGAAGCAGGACATACAATAACATCCGATTCTTCAGAAGGATAAACATTTCCAAAATATGTTACTTTTAAGGAATCTATTTCAATATGCGACTGAATAACATTAGCTTCCCTTACGAATGGTGGAACTGTAATTCGGTAGATAATTTGAACTATTCATTAGGGATAGAGAAAGAAGAGTAGAACAGGTCTTGAAAATTTATAAAATCGACATCAAATGAAATTATTTAATACTCTACACTGTAAAAAAAAAAAAAAAAAAAAAAAAAAAAGTAAAATCACGGTATTTGACAGTATAATTATTAGGGAAAATGACCGTTTTGCTATCATAATCCGTAAATTAATGTTTTAAAAACATAATTTAGGAACTGACCATATAATTTTACGGGAAATGACCGTTTTGCTACCTAAACAGTCGTAGCCCTTAAATTGGTGTTTTGAAAGTATATAGTTTTTAATTTTTACGAGAAAAAAGCCGTTAATCTACGCAAATTGCTCTTATCTTCCACCAAACCATTTTCTTACGGGAAAATCCCTTCAAATGCTATCATTTCAGTGACGTCATGAGACGTCTTCCATTTTTAAACTGAAACTATGATTGTTGTTTATACTGATTGAATGTGTTTAATTATGCACGCATGACGCATAATAACATCAATTGGTTTTAATAAGCTATTGTTTTCTTAATTTAATTCAAAGAATTTTCATCTGACTGAAACTGAATAATTGATATTGAATAAATTGATTTTATTTGTGTATTGACACGAAAACATTAAAAAAAGAAAGCTAAAATGGTTTGATTTGAAACCAGATTTGTAAAACACAAACTACAACCTAATAGTTGTTTTATCCACTAAGCGCATTTTTTTTTTTTTTTTTTTTTTTTTTTTTTTTTACATACAGCATTCTTATTGCTCTTAACTCTTTAGTTAAGACTTAGAAAATGGAAAATTTTAATGTTGTTTCCACAATGCAATTTTTACAATGTGCTAAAGTAAATAAGATGAATATGTAATTAGCCATTTGAAGATATGTTTTATTATTATTACGTATGATCTTCACTGTTAAAAAACAAAGCTGTTTTATCTGAATACGACCATTAGATATGTACATGTACATCATATATAACAGATCCTGATCTCGAAATACTTCAGTCCTTCCTCCATTCAATGGAATACAGCTAAATAAATAAACAAATAAATAAAATCTTCTATTGTAAAATTTCAAATACGCCTAACACTTCATAAACACAGTTTGAAATCGGTCCTGTAATGAAAATCTGTTTGGATGAGTAAGAATTAGGCTCTAGTTATTTCTGCTTTGCGCCCACTACAGAAACCATAAGGATCGAAAACCATGAAAAAAAAATTTGCATTAATTGGAGATACAAATTCTCTGTGTCCATGTGAAAGATTTATTATTATTATTCAAAGTTTATTTGGGGGTCTCGATTAATTTTCAGAGATCTCACATAGTTTTCAAAAGTTTCATTTTATTTTGAAGAAGGGTGAGAAATTCTCACCCATTATTTTCCTCTAATGAAAATTTTGAAATAAGACTACCACTTAGTGCTAGTGTTTACGAATAAATATGATTTCGAAAAATATATGTTAGATTTTTTTTCCTCAAAAATCCGTATCATAGTCTTTATGGAAAAAAAAAAAAAAAGCTTTTGTTTGTCTAATATGAGAATTGACTGACTTCTTAATTTTTGTCAAAAATAGCAAATTTAGATTTTAAAATAGTCTTAAAAGAAAATAATTTTTATGAATAATTTGAACGTTAACAATATTCAATCACTGTGAAAAATTTCTCTAAAAATAAAGCACTTTTTTAACATAAATACAGCATTGGTTGCTGTATATTTTTACAGCTAGTTCTGTAAAAATAATTGAAGATTGGTTATTTAACATTGCGTTGTAAATTGGTATCAAAATTTTTCCAGAAGTCTTTTGGTACGTATGACATGATTTATCAACCAATCAGTGCTGATGTTGACCTTATCTGTTTCTGTAAAGAAAAGTCATTGCGATCCTAACGACGCGATTGGCAAAGTGCTGGCCTATAGAACAGGAGATTGTGAGTTCGAATCTCGGTCTACCCAAGACCGTTTGCTCCGGATAATAAAGTAAATTATATGTGCAAAAAAAAAAAAAAAAAAAAAAAAGAATAAGTTGCTTTGTGCTGTGGATTTCTCCCTGCACGCATGTGTAATGATTCTAAGAAATATTTTTAAAGTATACTGTGAAAATCATAGCTCACGTGAGTAAAAATCGCAGCAAATTTATCTTACTGCGCATTGTAAAAATGCAGCACAATGAGTAGACAATACTTTTGCCAGTATACTGTGTTGTAATCTACTACAGAAAATTTTTACAGTGATATTAAAAGTATTCAAGAAACTCAAACTTTAACTTTTAATTTTACGGTCAATACTACTTTTCTTACAGGTTGGTTGTATGTTTCATCACCACGTAAAATTACTGACGATACATCATTCATCGTCTAAATGTTTTTTACGGGCTTTCTCTGGAATATTATGGACATATTCTGGAATATACTGACACTTGAAAATATGTCATTATGGTAACTTTTGTAATACTAAATAAATTCGTATCAAATTTGGGTAGTGGGTTTATCATTCAAATATATCAGATAAGAAGGCTGGGCATCTCACTTGAAATCAGTCACTTGAATCACTTGAGTGCTGCCACATGAAAATTTTTTATCACGATAATTTTTGAAATACTGCATTAATTTGAACCAAAGTTGAACAGTGAACTTATCATAAAAGTATCTTGTGTGATTTCACTGGGCAAGCTGCTCCACCAGTTTCTTTTCAAGTTGCAAAAATTGGGCAGTGAGCTTATGCTTCAAATATCTTATATGAGTTTGCTGGGCAAATTAATCCGTCATATTGTTTTTCAAATGGAGGCCACTTGAAAATTTGTTATCACGATAAATTTTGAAATACTTAATTAATTCTAACCAAAGTTGAAAAATCAATTTATCATCCAAATATTTATGATTTCGGTAGGCAAATTTCTCCGCAATTTTGTTTTCAAGTTGCTACCACTTGAGACACTTTTTCCTCAATAGCTATTGAAATGCTACATTTATTCGAATCAAAGTTGGACATAGTGGACTTATCTTACAAATGATTAGTTCGCTTGGCAACTTACTCCGCCATTTTGAATCAAGTGGCCGGCCATTTAATTTGTCAACATGATAACTTTTGAAATTCTAAATTAATTCGAATTAAATTTGTATAGTAGATTTATCTCACAATTGCATTTGATATATTTGTTTATCTTTTTTTTTTTTTTTTTTTTTTTTGGCTAAACTTTTGTATCATCTCTTGGTACATATATTTAAATTGGGCCATCAGACTCTCTGCTAATGGCATAAATAAAAAAACGCGATCTAATAATTAAGGCACGCGGAGTAACTTTGAATGGGCAACATTTTAAAATAATATTTTATAATTTTTGATTTTCGATGAAACGTTAGAATATGATTGAATTTTAGTTATAGTAAAATACCTCAATTTCAAAATTTCGCGGTTTTTTAATTATGGAAACTTAAATGATGAATTGGTTTGCCATCTTACGAATGTAACTGATTTCAAAGAAAATAAATATTGATATTAATATAAATAAATATTGATATTAATGCTAATCTTATGGCGCCTGTAATTCAATTTGAAAATTAATCTTTGACAGTAATTCGTACGCGTTATTGGCATTTTTCATAGTCGTGGATTAAGACTTTTAAATGTCATCTGTATTAGGTACTGAAAATTTTTGAATAAATGCTGTTCCGAATACAGAGGTTCGTGAGCAAAAAACTACCATTTAGACGTCACAGTATTTGTATCAAGAAAATTATAGAAGATACACGGTTATTCAAGAACCGAAAGTTCCCATTATGAAATACAGAGCAGCGTAACGGAAATTCACAGGATAAACTTTCCCTATACAAGACCAAAAATGTCTCTCAGTCTAGCTATCAGCTCTCTTTAGCGGCTCTCAACAGAACTAAAAAGCGAGTTTTTCCAATTATAGAAGGATTGGCGATATAATCTTACGGAATCTCGCCAAAATTCTAAAACTTCTTAGGTAAATCTTTTAATATTATACGTGTAACTCTGAAACTAGAATTTCTCTCAAATAGTAATTTCTGATAAAATCGCCAAAAGTTTGTCGCCAGGGTAACTCTGATGATGTCCAACATTAATGACTTTCAACGTGGGAAAACTTTACCTGTAGATGTTGTTTTATGGTCAGGAGGGAACAATTCTCAGGTTGGTGCACAACTCTGATTGGCGATTTTCTTTTAGTAATTACGGCGAAATGCGATATTCGGAAATGGTTGCCATGGATTCCAAACGTAAACAAATATTGCAATTTAAAAAGAAGTTTTTAAGTAATTTCTTAAAAAATAGATATTTTGACACAACTTGCAGGATGGTCCAGAACCCTATTTGGCGATTTTCTTTTGATGCCGTTTTAAACGATAATAATGTCGTTCTGAATTTTTGCAACATGATATGACAACATGTTTACTGTTTATTTTTGATGACCATGGCAACCAGCATTCCAATCATTTATGAAGACAACTTGATCGACATTTATATATTCAGTATTCTGTTCTATTTTTACTATTTTATTTAACGAAAGATGTTCGGGAAAAAAAAAGTGATTACACTACAATTTTTTTGAATGAATATAGTTTAGAGAGAGAGAAATGTTTTTGGAATTTTTGAAAAAATGTGAATTGGGAAATGTGTTTTATATAATCGTATTTTTCCGGCAACTGAAGAACATTTAAATGGTACAAATGTATGGGAAGCATATATATATATATATATATATGCATACTGATAACCCTTCCAGTTTGAAAAACGCGTTTTCGCTTTGTTTACGTTTGAAATCCATGGCAACCATTTCCGAAAATCGCATTTCACCGAAATCATCAAAAGAAAATCGCCAAAAATTGTGGGCCAACCTGCAAGTTGGAACGAAATGTGTTCCCTGAAATCAGCAGTAAATTAATGAACTAAATTTTCATAAGCATTGCAGCATAAGGTTGGAATTAGGCTTGAGCGAGAATAGTTACGGTACCTTTTAATTTCAAGGCAATTACAATGCTTCACGAGAAATCTCCGAGCTACTTCGGTGCCAAATTTTAAATTTCGCCAATGAGGGTCCCATACTAAAGCTGTACGCTGGCAAAGAGAAGTAAATGAACTTAAAGCTAAGATATTATTTTTATAATGCAAATATTTACTTTACCTTTAGCATGCAAATAATAGTCACCAAGTTAAAATATTGGCGCCAATTATCGCAAAGCAGTACTTTGATATTGGTGCTACTAAAAAAAAAATCATTGTTGAAATTTGTTCCAATAAAGATGTATTTTATTAACACTTAAATTTATGTGTGTTTTACCATTTGTATTTATGTAAATATAGCATTAATAATGTATTTATATTTAAATATATTTTATTAATTTATTGTCTTCTAGCAACCTTGGTTATAAATTTAACAGTATAAACATCAAAATTATATATGACATTGCTCAGATTAGCGCTCTAGTGCAAATTTTTGTGTAAACAGAAAATGTATCATAAATTCATTAAAAGTTATCAATTCTATTTCATGTGCCTTAATTTTCCGGAACAACTATAGTATTTCCCCTCAGCTAGATTTGGCGATTATGGCTAAATCATAAATCTAAAAATCATAAATCATATAGCATAAATGAAAATCGTAAGCTAAATTTTAATCATAAAATCATAAATCCAAAATAAATAGCATGCAGGCTGCCATATCGCAAACAATCCAGAACGACATCGTTATCGTTCAAATCGGCGTTAAAGAAAAATCGCCAAATTCAGCTGAGGGGAAATACTAAATGTGTGTACTATTGTGCCAATTTTCTATAGCGAAATTCAGATACGCCTATGATAACAAAATTGTTAAATTTTACAAAATATATAAATAAATAAATAATAATCTGGTGTGTCATTCACACGACTTTCTCTTACCCTGAAATTTAACACTATAAATACAGGTTGGAGATTAAGAGGTAAGATAACGAGTACTGTTATGTAAACCTATGTTAAACAATTCAAATTAGGCTTCGGAAGAGTTTTATATGATAATTAGTTCCGTGTGAGGGTGCTACGGCCCCCTTTAACCTCCCGTTTCATTAATGCACCAACATTTATACAGAATTTAATTATGTTATTAAAATTAAAAGTTTACTTAAAATTATACAGACAATTTTCACACGCAACATTCCTTGAAACTTATCAATCTTGATCAAACTTTTCCAGCAACAAACGTATATTAACTTCAAAATACAACACTTGGATTTCTTAAAATTATTCATTTTTAAGTCACTCTAAGAGACACAAAGGTCAAACGTTAAAAAACTTTACTACGGTAATCAGGAAGCCTCAAAACGTGTAAATATATAAAAAAACAAGCGATGAATATTTAGCTTAAAACATACATTATTTACATATATCTATGAAAAATTCTTTTCAATTCCCGAACAGCTTTCCTGGAAATGGTAAAATATTATTAGTAAAGCACATCCACTAACAACATAAAAGAATGTTATCGTTTAAATATTTGCAGCCCTGTATATCTTTCGAAGATTATATACAAGCACATTGTGCATCTAAATATAATCCTATAGTAATCATACATGGTTTTAGCCTGAAATATACTTCCATCAATTTGCAACAATTGCAGCACTTTTATATAGTTTTTTTTGTGTAGCCCTGTAAGCGAACAGTCAATGACTTCCCTACCCTATTCTACATGAGACATGTTTTCATGCATATAAAAAATATATATTCTTTTCATTTGGGTTAGTGCAGTCTGTAGGCGTTAAACTCTACTTACCTGCAATTTCCCCCATAAACGTAATGTATTTGAATACTTTTGAGTGTCCCTGTACACGAACCATCTGTTTCATCTCAACGAAAGCTTAGTGTAGCATCCCTATATGATACACATTTAGAATACCGAGTTTGGAATTTCTGCTACTATTTGTTATTGAGATATGCTGATAACACACAGACAGACACAGAGACACACACACACACACACATAGACCATTCGCTAAAAACATGATTTTCGTATTCAGGGGACCTCAGAACATGTAAATATAACAAAAACGCACCTTCGAAATGTTGACCCTAAAACAATACTTTCTCTACCTTATGAGTAAAAGAAAGTAAAAAATTAATAGTTTGAAATATGACATATTTTTCACCAGTAGACACTTTTACTTCATTTTGGTGTTTGTGTATAATTAAAAATAAATGTTTGACTAATTTTGTCTACTAACCATACCAATCTTCTAAAAGTTGCAGGAAAAAAAAAAAAAAAAGACTGCAACATTATTTTAATAAATATTTAATAAACAAAAATTCGCGCTCTGTATTTTTTTTTCGGAAATAAAAATATATCTCACCAACTAGAATCATTATATTTTAAAAATTAAATTATTTTTGCATATTTCCTTTTTTTATTGTGGCAACATTAGAAATAAAAGGACCAAAACAAAAAACATTAATCAACAACAATGCTTTTTTGGAAAAGAGCTTTATTAATTGTTCATATAATAATTTCCTTGTTAAAACAAATATTTATTGTTGAAATAAGAATACACAACAATGATTTTATTCTGTTTCATTTCAAAATATATTGAAACCATCACCGAATTTTTCATTCTTACTACAAACTTTGAAGTTGTAGGTTGAATTTGCTAAGTCTCTGATTTCAAATTGCGTTTTCCCTGAAAATAAAGTTTTCATTGCTTAATTTAGCATACTTATTATCTATTTCGGACATTTAATATCACAAACTACAAAAATCGCTATGTTTTTGGCTTTGTTTTGTGTTTTGTGGCTCCTTCAAGTTTATGAAGGAAGCTATCTCTTGGCTGCGGTCATTGTCATATATCTCGGCTCAATTATTTTCATAGATCATGCATTGAAGCATATGATGATATTTCCTGAAGAACAAGACATCTTTTATGATGCGATTTCTGAAGCAAGTTCAGTGATTTATTTCGACGCTATCTCCGAAAAAAGCTGTGATATCGATAGTTATGATTGCGAGCCAGCTATTATGTACAAAGATTCTCGACGTCATATCGTTAAACCAACGCGTAATTACTCTGAAGAACGCATGCTACGATATTTGGATGCCAGCTTGATTCAAGCGGACTTAAATCGATTTGGAAATATTAATTGGGTATCTGGTCCATGGACTGAAAGTGCATCTCAATACACACAATTTCAAGTAGCTCAAAATCAAGATCCTGAATCAAATGGAACTGAAGAAAAGTCCACAAGAAAATGTGGTAAATTGAAGGCATGTCTCCGAAAGTTTTTTTGCTGTTGTTGTGGCTATGGTAAAAAGGACTAAATACCACAGTCGTCTTTACTTTATAAAAGTTTAAGTTATTAATTTTCTTTCTTTCCAAATTGAAAACAAAAAATTAGAAACTTTGAGACAAAATTATTTTTTATGAAATGTTGATTAGAAATTTTGCATAATTTAACTATATTGCGTTTCTTTTATTATTACGGAATTTTTTTACATCGATTTTCAATTTTAAAATTTATTTAAAACCATAATCAATCATGAACTAATCCGATTTTCACATTTACAAGGTTTTTAAAATAATTTCTTATGCAAAGCCTCTTCTCACTAACTAATACAGTCAGTTTATTTATCACCTAAATTTATCAGATTTAAATCATCTACTAGCTATTCCAGTTGAAATATAAGGAAAAATAACTAATACTCAACATATACTTTGTATCTTTATACTATTCAGCAAAAGTCATATGCATCATATTCTGTTCAACATACTCAAATTCCATCTCCTAAGCGAACACCATTCGTCTAAGATCCTCCTCTCAGAAGTCATCATTTGCTTCTTCACCATCTTCAAAGCGTCAGACTAATATGGTCCTTTTCTCAAAGTCCATCTTCTGTCTCTTCACCATATACAAAGCCAACACCAGTAGGTTAGTAAGGTCTTCTATTCAAAAGTCATCCTATGCCTCTTTCACATAGTGAAAGACAACACAATCAGGCAAATAAGATCCTCTTTTCAAGAAATCATTCTCTTCCTTTTCACCATCCTTTAATCTAGTGCCATCAAACAAATAACATCATCTTCTCAAAAGTGCTTCTCTGCTTGTTCCCCATATTTTAAGCCAATACCTGATTCTAACCTTGTCTACTTCCAAATAATCCTCTTCCTCTTCTTCATCTTCTAAGCCAACAACACCCGGCTTCTAAGTTCGTATACTTCCAAATAATCCTTTTCCTCTTCTTCATCTTCTAAGCCAACAACATCCGGCTTCTAAGTTCGTTTACTTTCAAATAATCATCTTCCACTTCTCCATCTTCTAAGCCAACAACATCAGGCTTCCAAGCTCTTCTTCTTCAGTGTCATCGTCTTTCTCTTCTCCACCTTCTAAGCCAACAACATCAGGCTTCTAACTCGTCCATCTTCTGCCTCTTCTCCATCTCTAAGCCACCACCATCAGGCTTATAACACCATCTTCTCCACTGCCATCATCACTAGCGGGACACACTCTGCTCAGCTACGCATAATGCTTAGGGAGCAGAGGAATGGTCTTGCGAGTGGGACGCACTCTGCTAGTCTACGTCTGTCCAAGAACGTACAAGCAGAGGAATGGTCCTGCGAACGGGGAGAGAGGAAGCCTACCTCCTCGCGGTTCTCCCTGGAAACGTTACTCGTCCCCGACGAGTAATGGCTAAAAGGCTTCCACTTAATTGCATTCTAAAACAAATATTTTTTAATTATGTTTGTGTACTCTACGAAATTTCCGTAAAATTTCGAAAAGTGACTGTTAAAACTTAAAATATGTGGTCAACTCCTTTCTTCGAGGAAAAAATCCATTATTCGAAGTTGAGACAAATTTCTGAAAAATTCAGATTGTTCACCATTTATTAAAAGGTCACAGCCGTCTTTCGGAAAAAGTTCGTAAATGTAACGACGATAATATTATTTTTACGGTTAGTGACTGAATGACTTTTTGCCAGTCACTGACAGTAATTTAGCAGTGAAATTTCTTACAGTGTGCAGTTCGACATAAAAAAAAAATTAAATTTGTTTTTAAATGCTGCAAATTATGCAGCCAGTATTCTCAAGGAAAGGAAGTGTAAATATAAGAAGTATTTTTTGTTGTTATGTTACGCATTTTTCAAGGCATTCTGTAAATACCATCTATACAGAAATGAGAGCATAACGAAAGCAGACTAGCGAAAACAAACGGTAAAAATGTTTCAATTTAGTTATAAAGAATAATAGAACTACTTGAATAATAACTAGAAATAAAACTTGTTTGTAAATTAAACGTAGCATTTGTTAATAAATTATTTCTCGGAGAATTTAATTTAGAAGAAAATACGTCAATAAATGTAAAGTTAGCTTTAAAAAATCCGGAGTGGCTCCAATTAACTCTACGAACTTTAGGTAATTGACGGTTGTTTAAACTAGTGGATCTGCAGATCAGGAGCTTCAACACCTTAACTACGTCACTCATTACTTAGCAAACAGTTTTTAGTTTTCTCTAATACTTGTAAATAATAATAACAGGAAAATTGGCGTTGGAATATTAAAACCCGAATGAACTACTACGTTAGAAACGCCAAAAGAAAAATATTTGCGATGCATACAGCTGTTTTGGTAGCCTTAAGCGTACCGTCTTCAGTGCAAAAAGAATTTTGACACTTTATATATATAGGAGAGGGGCCTAATTTAGGAGAGGGGAGGGACCGAAGAGGCACCGAAATTATTATTATTATTATAAATAATAATAATAATAATAATAATAATATATATATATATATATATATATATATATATATATATATATGTGTATATATATATATATATATAGAGAGAGAGAGAAACACACATACATATATATGATTAACTCGCTATATAACCAGATACATTTCTGAGGAGGAAGGGCTTCTTCCCAACCCCTCTTATATCTATCTAACTATACATATCTGTGTATATGTACATGTATATTTAATTGTAACTCACAGCGTTCTGTTAATTCCTTGTAACTCGAAATACTTGTACCAAATGATTTTGTAACATATAGGAATTATTTTGTGTAGCCCTGTAAACTAATTACCAATCTCCATACCTACCATTTTCTACGAAAACCCTGGTTTTACGCATTCTAATAAAATATGTTTGTTTCATTATGTGCAATGGAATATAAGAATAGTAAATACTGTCTATAGATCGTCATAATACAAAATTCTTTTCTCTGTACACAATCCACAGACATTATATGTACCAAACGCCGGAGTTCTGTGTGAACTCTCAGTTTATGGATCCGATCATCTCGATCAGCAACCCCCATTTCTGTGTTTCTTCTCTTCTCTGGTGGAGGTAGAACTTCTCCAATACAGGCTGGCTCATCAGGCATTTTGTTTTCCACTCAGCGATTATTGCCCACGCGGTCCGAATTTCAAGTGTTATCAAATCATATAAAATGGAGGTTTTGCAACCGGAAATTACTCAAATCATACCAAAACTGCTTTTAGAATGCTTAGATTTCCAACAGATTAAGAAAGGCGAAAAAAAAGGGCTATTGATTGTCTAAAAGAAAATTGTGCGCTTAGCTTTCAATCACAAATATGAAGTGTAATTATGATATGTTTTCTTGCATTTTTTGTATCAATTATTTGTTTTTATTGCTGTTTGATTATCCAAATGTTGTATTTTACAACCTACACTACTTTTCAACGTGTATAAATATTTAAAATTAACTAATTTAACAGCAACAGTGATGGCTACTTTTTACTTTTTACAGTTTAGTTATAAGAAAATTTCGCTAAATATTACCGCCAAAATTATCAAGTACAAACAATAATTCGCTCTTCTGTTTAGGCAAACTCGCCATTTTAGGCGATAAAGACGCCGAGTAATAAGTCTGCAACTAAACGTCGCCAAGCTATACTTCCGCTGGGCAACAATGATCAGCTGTGAGTCAGCTCGAGCCACGGACATTATATATACCAAATGTCGGAGTTCTGTATGAACTCTCTCAGTTTATGGGTCCGATCATCTCGATCATGCAAGCCCCATTTTGCGTTTCTTCTCTTCTCTGGTGGAGGTAAGCGACGGTCTTGACCGTCGTACGTACTCCTACAAGCCCCGTGATGATGATGATGATGATGATGATATATACCAATAAAAGATTTACAACTATTTCTTTGCAACTCATTAATATTTGAACCATATTTAACATCACTTGGATGATTGCAGAATATCATCGGAACTCTTTTAAATGTCCCTACGTATAAAAAATTTAGTCTATATATACGCATTTAGATGCTATCATACACCAAATAATTTCAGCCCATAGGCCATAATGTTGAAGAATTAATTTTTCGTTGTGTTTCTGTGAAAAAAAAAAAAAAACTATAAGTGTTAGATTCACAAAAGTTATACAGTTCGTGCAACTGTGACCTACTCGGAGAAAAAACTCTGTAACTGACAACTAGAATCTAGCTTGTGGCTCTAGTAAAAATAGTTCCATGTTATCCTTGTAAATTCTAGTCCCCTTTGAAAGCGAGTTCTAGAAACCCCTATTAGAATTCTAGAGCATTTGTTTATATTATAGAGGTCAAACTTACTTAAAATTCTCAGCAAATAAATGTGAATATAAAAGAGGCGTGTTTTAGCAACTATAACTTTGATTTATGACCCAATTCTAGAAAATCAAGCGAGAATGTCTCGCAATACAAAGGATTCAGAATATTCAGAAAATTCAGAATATTGTTTCTCCATCAAGAAATGTATAGACTAGAAATTCCCGATCATTTCGTCTATTCAACTTATTCGCGCGCCTTATTCGCATAACTCGGAAATCTATATTTCTTGTTTAGGGACCACTTATTCGTTCTAAATGAAGGCAGTATATATATATACATATATATATATTATATATACTGCCTACATATATATATATATATATTCATATATATATTCATTCATAATACATATATATATTCATTCCACTATTCGAACATGCTGCTTTTTATCTCAATAAGCGAAAAAATTAATAAATTAAAATTAAAATTAGTAAAGTAAATAAATAAATAAATTAAATTAAATTAAAATTAATTAAAAATAAAATAAAATAAAATAAAATAAAATAAATTTAGATATTTTATTTTTCTAAGTAAACTTAAGACTCTAATTTTCAATCTCGAAAAGAAATATTTAAATTAAAAAAAAAAAAAAAAAAAAAAAAAAAATTGCTCACTTACTTAAAAAGCACCATGTTCAAAGTGTGTAATTCAAAAAACAGAATTCGAAAAACTTAATTTTTGCTTTTTTCTATATTCAATAGAAGAAAGTATTGGATTCGTAAAAATTTTTGACCTCGGGTTTTTAATGGATTTATACGTTTTGAGAGCTATAGAACACGATTTGACCATTTTTAGAAAATGTCTGTCTGTCTGTCAGTCTCTGTGTGTGTGACAAAATTTTGTGGCAACTGTATCTCAGGAACTATAGCACAGAATTTCACACAAATTGGTATGTAGTTGCACCGTGACATAAATCAGTGCCTATCAACCTTTGGTAAAAATTGTCTTAAAGGTTGCGTTGCCATCCCGCTTTTTCTAAATTTTTAACATGGTGATATAGGACAAAATTTTATATAAATGTGCGTAAAGAGAATTATTTTTTAGTAGTCATTATGAAATTTACAAGAATTATTTATAATAGATATAGCCAACTGGGAAAATTTTTTTGTATGTGTAGGAGCCTCGCCAAACCCCCTTTGGGGGAAGTCCCCCCTCGAGGGGAGTAAATTTTCAAGATGGGTATCTTTCGAAAGGTCTCGTCAATACCTTTAAAACGAATGGTTGAACTATAAATCTGTGATAATTTAAAACAAAATTATCGATTTTTTTTACTTTTAACAAAATAATAATAATAATAATAATAATAATAATAATAAATAAATAAATAAATAAATAATAATAATAATAATGATAATAAAATCATTTTTTTTTTTTTTTTTTTTTTTTTTTTTTTTTACGAAATTTAACTTAACTTGGTATTTAGTTGTCCCCTGACATAAACTGGTGCTGATTAGATTTGGGGATCAATCGCATTACAGGTAGCTTTGTGATCGCATTTTTTGTAAACTTTTACCATGGCAGTATAGGACAAAATTTCGTATAAATGTGCATAATTTAAGTTATTTTAAACTTGTGATTGTAAAATTAATATGAATTATTGATAATAGTAGTAGTGAACTAGGAAAAAAAATTGTGCATGTGGGGGGCATTGGTTCACCCCCTCTGGGGAAGGGTAAATTTTCGAGATGGGTATCTTTCGAAAGGTCTCGTCAATACCTTTAAACCGAATGGTTGAACTATAAATATGTGATAATTTAAAAAAAGTTGTCGATTTTTTTTTTTACTTTTAACGAAAAAAAAAAAAAAAAAAAAAAAACCCTTTGATTTTTTTTTTTTTTTTGAAATTTTTTTTTAATATTGTTATTGAGTGAATTTGTATAGGAAAATATAGAAGAAAGTCTTGTGTTGGCCACAAAATACTAATTTATAAGATATTCTTATAATACACAAATCAACAAAATTACATAAGGTTATGTGGGTGTGAAGAAATGGTAGGTAAATCTGGAGGACTATATAAAAATTTACATTCAATTATACCTTAACATAAATTGGCGTTTATTGACTTTTGGTGCATATGTTTCAACAGGTGATTATTCCCTGCAGCAATTTTATCAATTTACGGGAATCCTTTATCTCAAGTTACGTTATGTATAATTGCAGAAAACTTGATTTTCGAGAAGACCATTATAAAAAACTATGGTGATTTCATCTGTATGCCTAACAACTAAAAGTTGGCACTGCTGTGTTGCAATTTTTATTGTGCACGTGAAGACTATATCACAACCTCTATAACATAAATGCACAATTTAAAATTGGGAATCGATTAAAAGTTTTAACGACGTTAATCGCAGCTGCTTCATCTTTTTTATTTATTTATTAATTTTTTAATATGATTTTATTTAAATTATGAATGAAACACTCCTATATGTTTATTTTCAGGTAATACACAACAGACCAAAAAATGATATATATACTGTTTTAACCATCTCTTTTAACAATCCGCGTTTGTAATGATCGATAGATGGCGCTTTTTCAGCTTTTGTTGTTAGTAAATATAATATCCACGTGTATTTATCATTGTTCTTTTTGTTATTCTTCTAAATATTCGTACTATAATTTCTCCGCCATTACATCATGGAAAATGGATTGCTTTTGGAAAAAAATATTTCAGTTTATTCAAAGTTCGATCGGAAGTAGATTTTTAACTGAAGTTGAACAAATATTAATCATCCGATTAATTCTTTACTTCCATTAGCCGAAGCAACTGAAATTTTAAATTTGTCATTTGGAAATAAATGGAAGCTTAATTCTGGATTTCTTGATCCTTTGGAGTTACACTGTAGCACACAACAGTATGTGTTATCTTTTTTACCGGATTTATTCATTTTTTTTTTTTTTTTTTTTTTTTTCAATAAATATATGTGAAACTAAACATCGGCAAGAAATGGCGGCTTGATGAAAGCCGAATTAAAGTATGTTAATTGTAATTTCACCTTAGCACACCAGAGGGCGAGCATTTCATTACAATCGCGGATAGATAAATAAAATAAAATAAATTACAAAATGCAAATAAAGAAAGAAAAAATGGAACTTCTTAATTCTTTTCTAGTAAATGAAAAAACTATTTTAAATACGAAGATAATATAACACTTCGAAAAGCAACTGCAAATGTAACTGATCATTTTTAAATCATATATTAATTGTATAACAACTTCTTTTGAAAGGTCTTTTTTTCTTCATCATTCGATGGAATCTTTTAGAATGTCTTTTATCAAGATACGGGGAAAAATATTTTGCAAACAGAATAGTATTTAAAATTTTTTCTTAAGCTTCGTAAATTGAAAATTTTAATCGGATTTTCCAAAATTTTAATCGAATTAGTCGAACCGATTAATTTGATTAAACAAAAAGGTCGGGACTAAGCACTGATCGATTAACTGAATCGATTACTCAGTTAATCGACACAACCCTCCCTAAATGATCATTATGAAAAAAAAAAAAAAAAGACTTAATTAGGGTGTATATCGATCTATAGCTAGTGCTGCTCTTACTCGCCTTCTGCAATTTTTTATATAACTGCATCTCAGCATGTAATGGTTAAAATTTTACCAAACTGCATATGCTAAATTTTCATTTTGAGAAGCTATGGTTAAATTTTTGTGCATGTTAGCCCGATATTTGGCGCTGTAATATTAAATCATATAGAAGAAAGTTTTCTGATGACTGCATCATATCTAGTTTTACTTTATTTTATTGAGAGTAAATAAACTACGCGCTTGAGCGTAAGATGGTTCATTGACCAAACATGAACAGTGAATCAGAAAATGAATCCAATATTATTCTTAAATTACAATCGCCACTGAAACGTGAACTACACGCTTGAGTGTTAATTTCACAAACGAGCTATTAGTCTTACATTTTAAAATAATAGTTTTTTAAATCATCTAAAATGTTTATGCAAACTCGGAAGTTTATTTAACTTGCTAAACTTTGTTATTAACTACTGAAAAAATTTTGCATTCCTTCTCTGTCAGATTTAGGGTTGGGGTTGTAGCTCTATGATTCATTTTTACTTTCCGAACACTATAGTGAGGAAAGTATTGTAATCATGTGAAAAATACGAATTTGAGATTTTGATGTTTCTATACGTTTCGAGGTCCCCTGAGTCCAATTTCACTATTTTTGCGATGATGTATGTATGTGTGTGTGTATGCATATGTGTGTGTGTATGTGTGTATGTCTGTAAATGAACACGCTAGCGTCTAAACGCTTTTTTCGAATAAGCTGAAAGAGAAAGAGATGAAGAAAAATTCTTTATCATTATGGCCTATGGGACCAAAATCTTAAAAGTGCGATAGCATCTAAACGCCTTATTCAATTGACCAAAAATTTATACACATATTACAGATACACAATCTGTATAGATTTTGGAGAATCTAGCACTTATAGTTTTTTTACAGGGTCACAAAGAAAAATTCTTAATCATTATGGCCTATGGGGCCAGATTTTTAAAAGTGTAATAGCGTCTAAACGCCTTATTAATCTGAGCAAAAAATTTGCACAGTTGCACCAACTGTATAGATTTTAGTGAATCTAGCACTTACAGTGTTTTTACAGGGACACAAAGAAAAATTCTTTATCATTATGGCCTATGGGACCCAATTTTTAAAAGTGCGATAGTATCTAAAAGCCTTATTCAATTGAGCTGAAAATTTATATGAATATTATAAATCACTGTTGCACTAACTATAAGCATTACACTCTATTATGGTTTTCTCTCTTTTGTTTGTTTAACAACTTCTCTTTCTTTACTTTATCTACAAAACTGTTAATTACTCAATGTTCGGAAAGTCGAGTGGAGTCACTCCAGATTTTTTGCACATTAATGAAGCCTCGGTACCTTTTGAAATATTTTTTAGTTCCCGATATTACTGTAGGTATTCCGAAAGATTTTCAACTTGGATTTTTAACGTTTTTACACGTTTTAAAGAGTAAGGAATCCGAAAATCACAAACGATCGATGCGGTGTCTGTCCGTAGGTTAGTATGCTAGAGTGTGTAGACCAGGGGTAGTCAACCACTTTATACCTACCGTCCATTTTTGTATCTCTGTTGGTGGTAAAATTTTCCAACTGTCCACCAGTTTCATAGTAATGGTGATTTATAAAGTATGGAAATTACTTTATAAAACTTATAAAGCAAAGTTATAGCAAATTTACCCTTTATAGGGCCATTTTTTCCCAGTAATGTATATTTTCTACAATATGTAAATTATACATTTCTATAATATGTAATGTGCAATTTCTATAATATAATAATGTATAATGTTGTTCCAGTAATGTATAATGTATAATTTTAATAAAATATTTTTGGGATTGAGATTGATTTACAAAAGAAATTCATTTAGCTTTTATTACCTAAAATTAATTTGATTTTTAAGATCTTTTATTTTATTTTTATTTTATTATTATTATTTTTTTTTTTGAATGGGAGAATAGGTCAAAATTTTTCATAAACGTGCATTATTGCGGTTATTGCAATAGAAATACATACAAAGGGATATTTTGAAAACTTTTATATGAAACTAATCCCAATCAAATTAAGCAGCAAATTAAGATAAACGTATAGATTAGGAGTTCGAGCAACTGAGCAGAATACTCTACACCAATTGGATTGTGTGTTTGAGCACTTTACTTACATAGTTTTAAATGGATTGATAAGGAAAAAATATTTCAACAAGAATAAAGACTGATATAATTGGAAAAAAAAATTCTGAGTACGTTTAATAATTTTTAAACCTATCATCTCTACAATGTCTACATTTTTGCAACATTTTCTCCCTTCTTTTACAGTTTCTTCTACATACAAGTAAGAAGAAAGAATCTTAAAAATTTTCGAACTTAGGTTTTTGATGGATTTACACGTCTTGAGATGCCCTGAACATGATTTGACCTTTTCCAGAAAATGGTCGTGGATTAAAAGGAGATTTGACGCTAGATAAATAAACACTGGAATAATCATCAACGTCTTGAAAGCAAATAATAAAATAATGAAATAGCTGACTGCTGTTTCGGTAATATTTAGCATACCATCATCAGTGCATCCTGCACTGATTGAATATCTCAGCTGGTTCGTACAGTGACTCCAAAAACTTTAGATACATTATGGTCTGTAAGAAGTATTTTTTCAAAGCCTATTTCAATATTATCATTCTGCAGCAATAACAAAATTAATGTAAATATTTCACCACTTACAAGTTTCTATAAAATTTCATCTGCAGCTAGCGATCCAGAAATATGTACGATGTGAAATTTCTATTTCCATACTCTTAAAAATGTTTCGTAATTTAAACGTGAAGCCTATTTCGCATATTTCTTTCGAGTATGTTTCAGAAGTATAAGGGATTACCACTTGTATGGGAAAATAAAAATCATGTGTCAGGGTTAAAGACATGTTGGCGTGCGTGGATTGCCTTAACTAAAACCCAACTAACCAAGAAACAAGCAAACATTCTCAACTAAAAATAAACGTTTCTTGGAGCCTCCAGTAATTAGTTTATGCGAGTATAACTTCGTTCTTTTAACGAGCTCTTGGCGCGAAAAGCAGCCAGCCGTGAAAAATGCCGGAAATTCATGACAGAATTAAAATACGCGTGACGTTTGGAAATTCAAGGATTCCTCGAGCCAAAATGGTATTTCTCGAAGAATATGATATTTGCAACAGATTGCTGCACGACGCATGAATAGTATAAAATCCGACCTGAAGGAAGAACTGAACACGCGAAAGATGTATTCCGACGTTCTGAATCCGATTTATTTACACCCTAACCTATAAACTTGACTTTCATTTATATTCAAAAGAAGAAAGTGCTAATGGGTGAATGAGTTATGCAATTATATATTTTTTACAAGAAATTTCTGCTTGTTATTGTAAATTTTGTTTAAAACAACCCAATCCTAGTTGTTAAAATACATATCCGACTAGTAGGGGAAAAAAATGCACTTTATTATCAGAAAATAATTTCCTTCACCCTGATCCTAATGAACTAGAAACAATGGACGAGAGGCTCTGCAATCGAAGCTGGAAGACGGTAAACCCGCGTTCGATCCTAGGTTCCGCTTGTTGATCTAACCGTGCGGAGTTTTCGTGATTTTCTCCGAAACTCAAGTGAATGCGTGCTAGGAAGGCCCTTCACGGAAAGCATCCGCCCCTTTAGGCCCAAATCCCTAGTGTAAGCAATTGGCTTCACCCTGAGCATGAGCACCCTAACTCGAACCGTATCACAGCACTGGCTGGTTTCGATTGGGTTATGTTGAAATTCAGCGGGTTTAATACCGCATTGGAGCTACGCAGTAGGCGTTTGGTTGCGGTTTGAGACACATCCACAGGGGTGGGCCGTAGATATGTCATCACAATTTTGAGCACTCGCAGGAAAGATAGCTTTTCCGTTTCGTTAAATCCCAGAAGTATTAATATTAAGAAATATCATTAAGGACATCACAGCCACGACATATTTTATATGCATTTACCGCCATATTCGACAGTCTTGAGTATTGAACCCACAATTTTCCGATTACAAGTAGATGCTTTAATAATTAGGCTACCGCGGCCAGTTTATCAGGCTAAGTTCGAGTAATAACAGGTTACTCGACATGCAAGACTCTATTCAAAAATAAATATGTAGATTTCGTACTTCACATTTTTTAAGAACCTGGTAAGTCAGAATAAAACACCTGTAGTTCGCATAGATTTATAATCTTATTAATGACCTACACGTCAGATCATTTAAATATTCGTGTTGACACTTTCCCCACAAGTAGTCGAGAGATTCTGCTCTCGAAGCTGGAAGATTGGAAGTGCCTGATTCAATTCCATGTCGCGCTCATCCCTAGCCATTCTCAGTTTTCCATGTTTTTCTCCGAAACTAGCGTGAATACGGCCTGGGACCTCTTAGAACCTACTTCCCGCCCCATGGAGGGCATTCTCTCTTAAGGCCAAGTGCCAAGTTCCTAGAATAGACAATTAATCTTAACCCAAACGCCAACACCCACGCCGTGATGGCACCTTAATATATTTTTTATTATATATACATAGGAAAAGAATTCTCACGAAGACTACCATTATAGCTTTATTTTTAAAAAGAAAGATAAAAAAAGTTTCCCTTATGTATTTTTAAATTCACATGCATATGAAATGTATTACAGGGTAGAAACTTGGAAAATAAAGAATTTTAAAAAGTCATAACTTATTCTTTTTTTCAATCTTTTTTTTTTTTTTTTTTTTTTTTTTTGTAAATCATTGTTCTTATGTTGTTTATGTGTTTTTATAAATTCTTTAAGCAAATGAGAAAATAAGTTGAATAAAATAAGTTGCACTGAGAAATTTAACAAATATTATAATAATAAATCATCATAAAAAGAAATATATTTCTGAAGTTTAAACGACTGAATGGACGGGTTGAGGCCAAGCTTTTAATCATTTAAACCTGTGCAGGTAAGGCCTGGGCCTCCATACTTTTATTTTTGTTTCAGGATTAATCAAATTTGTTACTATATGAGGTTGTGCTCATGGCTGAAGCTTCAGGCCATTGCAGACCTCTAGCATCTACACTCAATTGCCCTCAAATTGCGTAGGCGTATTTAAAGTCACTGTTGTACAGATTCTCATGAGTGTAAAATGTATATTTCTTTTACAACGATGCAAAAAAGAATTCTTATATAGTACGGCCTATGGGCTCAAATGACTTGGAAGTGCATTGTATTATTGTTAAATAATTTGAAATAGAAAACAGATCTATGTCATTCACGGTAAGATTATTATCGATAAAATCAGGGTCATTACGTAAAATGGTGTGCATAAAATTTACAGTTCTTTTAAATTGAAGCAGGAAAACATTTACTGCATGTTCCGTGTTATGGGACCTAGCTGTCTGAATTGCAATAAATTACTTAGAATTGAATGTAATTGAAGTCTTTTTTTTTTTAATATATATACATAGTCTTTCTGCAACATGGTCCTGACTGGGAATTGTGCTATTATTCATACGCACAAAATAATAATAATAATAATAATAAATAAAAAACCTTCAGTCTACTAAATACTCTTATACTCTTATAATTCACAAACAATGTATTATAATATTCATTTTTTAACACTTTCCAACAAGGTTGAAAAGTGTCAATGACTTCGGTTTGTCTGTCTGTCTGCCAGCACTCTAATTCCCGTAAATATTTATGGAATTTCTTGAAACTGATATATGTTATTCAAGTTCAGTATCGGATGTTCCCTATTTAAAATGGAGTTTATACCTCTACTGGTTTGTGTACAGGGACACCCGAAAGTATTTCAAAGCACTGTGCTCTACGAGAGGTATTTCTATAAACCGTATTTTCATATCTTTACTGTACGCATATCTTAATGAAATTGAAATACGTTATTCAAGTTCATTATTGGATGTTTCCTGTAGAAAATAGAGTAAATATGACCACTGGTTTATGTACAGGGACACTCAAAAGTATTTCAAAGCATTGCGTTCTATCAGAGATATTTCTGTAAATAAAATTTTAATAACTTTACTTTCTACGAAGTTTTATGAAATTGAAATATATTATTTGTGTGCACAAAAGAATGCTTTGCATAGAATATAGCATGATTAGCATTAGATTTACAAGGTGACACAATATTCATTTATATTAAAAGCTATTAATAAAAATTTGGTAGAATTGTACTTTCGTTTACATTAAGCGTTTTTAATACTTTCTAACATTTGTCAAGTGTGAATATGATTTCAAGTTGTGTATATGTCCGTCTGTCTGTCTGTCCGTGCTTTAACTCCCGTAAATATTTATGCAATTTTTTGAAACTGATATATGTTATTCAAGTTCACTATCGGGTGTTCCCTATTTCCTTATTTATACCTCCACTGATGTGTGTACAGGGAAATTATGTACAGTTGGAAAGTGTTACTAATCAATGCGTGCTGCATGATTTTTCTTTCTTGTTTTTATTGACTAAATTTTTCACAGATACAAATTTGTTAAAGGACCTGTTACAATTTCCCCGGCTCCAGAGCCAAATTCCACATTATTATATGGGGAAATTTTTCACTAGGCATACTCATTACTTAATGCGTATTTTATTTTTATTAATTTTTTTTAATTCCGTCTTCACATTCAGAAAACTTTATTATTATTATTATTATTATTATTATTATTTAATGTTTTGGAATTTAAAATAATGAACAATAAATTAAATGCAATTTCAGCACTTAATAGTATCGGGATGTAGTATTAAAAATTTAAAAAATCAAATTTTTGAAAATCAAGAATGAATTGAACGGTTGCGAATTTTTTGAATGTGAAAACAGAATTTAAAAAATATATTACATAATGAATAATTCTGTTGAAAAAATTCCCTACAAAATAACATGGGATTTGGCTGCCGACGGCACCCTTAACTGCCTAGCGATAATAAAATGTACTGAAAATTGAACGGAGGCACATAAAATTTTTTTGCATTAAGAAAGCGAATCTATCTATATTTCGATGTATCCCAGATACATTTCAACAAATTCAAGGTTAACAAATAAAGTCTGAGAATACAATCGTGTACTCAGTGCTTTTATTAAAAGTTTTTTTTTTATTTCTGCCAGCAGGACACTATCGAAACGATTAAGTACCTCTAAGAAAGGTCAGGCGATTGTCATTGCTTGAATCGGCCTTTAACCAGACTTCTCATCAGACAGTGTAGCAAGGCTAAAAAACAAACTGCAGAGGTCTCTTCGAAGGGTGACCTCAGGCTTTTCAAGACTAGGAGTTGGGTGTGGGCTGCGGTCTTCTCCACTTTTGACGCCAAATATAGAAAAGTAGAGATTCATCGCTAAATATTGCTTCCAGAACTGAAAACACGCTGTTAAAAACAAAGCAACAAAATTATTTTTGTTGAAATATGTAGGTCATTTTTTTCCCTTATTATTTACGGTCATAAATGTGATGTATCTATATATTAATTCGTAAACATGAAATTTGTGGAACGATTTTAACGAAATAATTGTGGGAGTAGAGGATTGAAATTGATACCGTTCGAAAGGTACATTTTATGTGAGTTTGAGGAGAAAAAAAAAATATCTCTTATGATGTCAAGAAAATATTCAACAATACCTTTATTTTTATGCACTTTTTCATTTTATACATGTAATCTTTTGCATTAAAAAATCAAATAGAAGAAAGTTGTTAAATCTGGCTATTGCTCAAAATTCAAATGAAACCATGGACACAGTAATTTGTATAGATGTAGCATATAAGTACATAAACCCTGTGTGATATTTATTATGAAAAATTATGTTTTTTAAATTTTGGTGTATATAGGCTGAAAAGTTGCACAGGTATTATATCTGCCATTTCTCCAGATGACTATATCTCATCATATATTGATGAAAATTGCACAGAATTTTGCACATGCAAAGGTAATTATGAGAAGATATATTGATTAAATTTTTGGTCATGTTAACCGGCAGGTGACGCTGTTATATAAAATAACGTAACTGAAAATATTGAGTTTGTGAAAATTCTTTACTTTCGATTTTCTAAACATTTACACGTTTCCAGATGTCATTAACATTATTCGCCCATTTTTAGAAAATGACTGTCTCTGTGTGTCTGTAATGTATTAACAAAATTTTGTATTTCACGAATCCAACAGACAGAATTTAAGCAAGATTCATATTTGGTTAGACCTTGACTCAAAATACTTATTTTTATAATTTTCAATTTTGTAAAATATTTTACTAATGGAATATTATCTTTGATAAAATTTATATATTCATATAACTTTTTTATTTAATAAAATCACTTAGTTTTTTATATATGTACATATGCATATACAGTCGGTAACAAAAGTGTCTGAACACTAGAAAAAATTCCTATGTAAAAAAAGTACACTTCATACTGTTTTGTTAAATAAATCCTTATCGAATCACGTTCTTACACTGACTAAGAACAGGATTCAACAAGAATTTATTTAACAAAACCATGAAGTGTCCTTTTTTTACATTGGAATTTTTGCTAGTGTTCGGACACTTTTGTTACCGACTGCACATATACATGTATACATGTTTATTACATAAAATGCTTGGTGATACTTTTCAATTAATAGTTTGATAATTTCCTACATATTTTTTTCGTCCATTAAAATACTGTACTACATTATTTTCTTTTGTAAAATAATTTTTGTAAAATATTTCCTGTTTTAATAAAACTTATATATTGATTGCTTTTAAAATATTCTTATAATAGCGCTTAGAAATATTTAAAAACAAAAAGCAGTCAGTCTATAACTAAATTAAATGCTTTATTAAAATATATTTTTCCATAGAACAGTATTTATTAGGATTGCTTCCAATATTCACTTGTTAAATTAAGATTACATGAGAAACAATATTACATAGTTACAAATCGTTCCAACTTTTGGATACATGTATTTTTTATAGAAATTTTTAATAAACCTTTGTAACATATTTGTATAAGTTTACAATGAATTTAAGGCGAAAATTTCTATAAAAACATACTGGTATCCAAAAATCGGAACAGTTGGCAGCTATGCTACTTTAAAATATTCATCTCCATCAAAATAAAACTAATATATTAGTTAAAGATTACGATATTAAATTATGATTAATTTCAAATTTTTCCACAATATGAACTTCGTTTGCATTAATATAGTTTTTTTTTTTTTTGTTTTTTTTTCATCAAAAATAGATATAATTTTATTATGGCTAACAGCATATAAATTAAGTAATCAGTGAAATAGCAGACTAAGAAAAATCAAAAGTACTAGCTACAAGAAGAATTAAATTTACATAGTATATCAAACAAAATGTTGTAAATTGAGTTATTTGCAAAACACCATATTATAAAACACTATCTTCTTGAATAGGCATTTTTATGGCTTGTATTTTATGTTCTAGAAATACTGAATATGAGATTTTAGGAAAGCTTCTCTGGTACACCGAGAAAAAAAATATATATACCGCCTTCATCTAGAATGAATAAGTGGCCATTTTCTAAATCCCTTAACTAGAAATATAAATTTTCGAGCTATGCGCATAAGGCATGCCAATAAACTGAATAGACGAAATGATCGAGAATTTCTAGTCTACACATTTCTAGATGGTGAAACAATAGTCTGAATATTCTTAATCTTTTGTATGGCAAGAGGTTCTTGCTTGATTACCTAGAATTAGGTCATAAAACAAAATTATAGTTGCTGAAACCTTCCTCTCATGTTCGCATTTATTTGGAGATATTTTCAAATAGGTTTGACCTCAATAATATAGACAAACGCTCTAGAATTCTAATAGGGGTTTCTAGAACTCGCTTTCAAAGGAGACTAGAATTTATAAGGATGACATGGAACTATTTTTTAAAAGCCACAATTTAGATTCTAGATGTCAGTTACAGAATTTTTTCTCGGTGTAAATCGATGCAATGATGCAAACATCAAAAACAATAATATACATAATTTTAAATGATATTTAGTCAAATCAGCTAAAAATGGTTCTGGTGCAATAAATCTTTTATTGATTTGTTGGTGATGAAAAATCAACATTAATTACCAAATACGAAACTTTTGACACTTTTTAGGTAATCATACCACATGTTAATATTTAAAATACTTTTTATTTAACTATGTTTAAAACTTTGACCAACAATATGCAATAAATTTTTTGATGACTATGTCAAATTTGTTTTTAGAAGACCAGGCCAATGATCAATTTCTTAGCTCCTTGCTACAAAAGACCAATACAAATCAAACAATCGAATTGTTCAAAGTTTCACTAATTTTTGGAGCATTTTTCTGCTATATCTATATTTTTCTATAAAAGAGGAACAATTTTAGTTAAGGCAATAGCACGATATTAATACCATACCAACAGTTCATTGAGAAAAAATTCTGTAACTGACATCTAGAATCTAAATTGTGGCTCTAGAAAAAATAGTTTCATGTCATCCTTATAAATTCTAGTCCCCTTTGAAAGAGAGTTCTAGAAGCCCCTATTAGAATTCTAGAGAGTTTGTATATATTATCGAGGTCAAACCTATTTGAAAATATCTCCAAATAAATGCGAACATGAGAGGAAGGTTTCAGTAACTATAATCTTGGTTTATGACCCAATTCTAGATAATCAAGCGAGAATTTCTCGCCATACAAAATATTCAGAATATTTTTTCATCATATAGAAATGTATAGACTAGAAATTCTCGATCATTTCGTCTATTCAGTTTCTTGGAGTGCTTTATGCGCAAAGCTCGGAAATCTATATTTCTAGTTAAGGGATTTAGAAAACGGCCACTTATTCGTTCTAGATGAAGGCGGTATATATATATTTTTTTTTCTCAGTGTTCTTATTTTTAAAGTTCAACGATATTTATAAATAAATTCATACGGCATTAATATCATTTTCTGAAAAATGTTATTACTTCATCACAAAATTACACTAATCAAGTTTTACTTTATTATTTACATTTTCACCAGATCCTCTTTCTTAGTTCTACCTTGATTTTTGTTTGATTGAGGCAATCACAGTGAATGCTTGAATCCACACTGGGTCATTTAGCGAAATTGGGGTTACGATTTCACTCGTGTAATGCGTTGTAAACCGATAACTTCTCATCAGTCACTTAATAGTAATATTCTTACGAAATCTTCCGATTTGTTACGCTAGAGAGAGAGAGTAACAAATAAACACGCAATTTCTCGATAATGTGGATTGGAGATGTATTGAGCAAATAGAGAGGTCATTTCATGAAATACTCGAAGTCACGACACGTTCACCTCAACGAATGCCAGTATTGCCAACTTACAGAAACTTTTCATTCAGTAATTACCACTAATTTTGAAGAATGGTGTTTCATTGCATGATATTCGATTAGACTAACGTACAATTAGGAGAATATTACTATTAAATGATGGGTATTAAATATAAAAGTTCTTGCCGTTGGCAACATTGCCGCAAGCGTGATGACTGGATATATTATACAAACATTTAGTATCATTACACACTCATGCATACATAAATTATAATACATGCATATTACACATGCACACATTTTAATGTATACAGCAGAAAGGCGCTAGTATACACACTCTGAGACTAAATATTCTGAAGGTTAGTGTTTTTGCAATTTATTTAGTTTTTTTTTTTTTTTTTTTTTTTTTTTAACTAAATTTCATTAATTTTTGTTTTGTTTTTTGTACGAAGGGCTATTAGTCTCAATCTACGCATAAAACGTTGTCGTCAGTTTTCCGATGGTTGGACATTTATCGAAATCGAAAATTTATCAAAAATATAATTGAATAATTTGAAAGAGATGTTATAATTTGAAAAAAAAAAAAAAAAAAAAAAAAAAAAACGAATAGTCCTCCGTACTAAACTAAATTCTGCTTTTGCCAGTTTCACAAAATCTTTTTTTTTTTTTTTTTCTTTTGAAAGAAAAATAAAAGAAAATTAATAATAATCAGTATCGAAACAGACAGTATCGAAAAAATTGAAGAAGCTCTTTTTTAGACAAAAATACATAATTTATTTTAATTTTTAATTGTTGCCAAAAGAGTTTACGAGTTGATTTTATTTTTTTTTAAAATGAACAGAAATTCACGCGTAAATATTAAAATCGATAAAAATTTTATGAAAAATTAAACTTTCGGGGTGAAATTGACGTCATTGTAGCTCTAAAGGTATTTTTATTTTTATTTTTCAATTCATAAAACTTTTAAACAACAACAACAAAAAGAAAGAAAAAAGAAAAAAAAAAAAAAAAAAAAGCACAATTAATGCACAAGACTAAAACTAAAATATTTAATAAAAATAATTTAAAGAGAAATAAGAAGAAGAAAAGAAAAAGAAAAATATACTTTTTTAAACGTAGTTTTATAATAGTAAACAAGTAATATAAGCATAATAGCAAATAAGTAACTCGAGTGTAGTGTGTAAAAAGAAAGGTAATACAGTAAATTCAAAGTAGTAGTTTAGTACAAAAGTTTGAGGATAGAAAATGCTTAAAATCTGTTAATGTTGTTTACCAAACAAACAATAAAAACTACGTGGAATTTTATTTCTAAAAGATATTTTTACTTTACGAACATACGTACATTATGTAATTAAAGTATTGTTATCAGTATTCAGATACGACATTTTGGTGTATATCTATACATTCTAAAGTCATCTGGATTCATTTTTGATATTTTTACGATGATTTATATATAGTATATATATGTGTGTGTGTGTGTGTGTATTATAGTGAACTCGATAACATGAAATGATTTGGTCATTTTAGTCGAAAGTTGGTAGGTAATTTATAGGTCACGGTCGCGTGAATTGTATAGATATTGATGAGCCTAATACTTATAGTTTTTTTACAGGGACATACGTAAAGAACAATTTTTCATCGTTGCAGCCTATGGATTTAAATTATTTAACTGTATAAATATTATGTTACTGAGCTGCATAAATTTTGATCTAGCACTTAGGGGACACAAAGAAAAATTCTATATCATTATGGTCTATAGATTAAAATTATTTAAAGTGCACTATCATCTAAGCACATTATTCGATTGAGAAAAAAGTTGATATAGGTATGTTATAAGTTACCGTCGCACGATTTGCATAGATTTTAATGAATCTAGCGCTAATAGTTCTTTTACAGGGACACAAAGAAATCTTTTTTTTATCATTATCAGAAATGGACTTAAATTGTTTAAAGTGCGATAGCGTCAAAAGGCTTTATCTGATAGAATTAATAATTCTTAGATATGTTATAGGTCACCGTTGCACGATTTGTATAGATTTTTATGAGTGTATGATTCATAGTTCTTTTCTAGGAACACGAAAAGGAATTCTTTATCATTACATACTATAGTCTCAAATGATTTGAAGTGCGCTAGCATTAAACACTTTATTCGTTTGAGATATAAATTGGTAGGCATGTTATAGGTTATCATCGCAAGAACCCGCATACATTTACATGAGTGAAGGATTTATAGTTTTTTACTGGTATACAAAGTAGAATTTTTATACGTTGCGGTCTACCGGATCGAATTTTTTAAATTTCACTTTGGTAACACCAGTATTTTTTTTAAACATAAAAGAACAGATAAATTTTTGTTATTGCGAGCTTTCTATTTATAGTACTTTTTCAGTGACGCACAAAAGATTTTGGATAAATAACGATACTTGGATACATTAGGATACATAAACAAGTTCTCCAAATTTATTATCTTAACGTCATTTTGTAAATAACAAAATATATGTGTTTTCTGTTTAAGATGAGAGAAATAAAGTCTATTATTATAAAAATTAAAAAATGAGTTTACAAAAACATTTTTTTGACGACAAATTTGTCGTCCGCGTCTGTTATTGTAGCGACATTTCTCGACATCTCAACATGCAGGCGTGAACCTTAGCCTTCACATTAATCACACAGATATGCAGTTTTAGTCCTATACATATACTCGATTTCTGTCAGCAGCATTGAACTTAAAGAGTAAAATGTATATATACATTCAATCTCAAATAAAATGGTGCAGATTTTGAAAAAAAACAGATTCTAAATCGGGAAAAATGATTTTAAAAAACACACGCGCACTTTCTTCTTTTTTGTTTATAAATTATCCACCTTTTTGTAAACTGGTTTCTTTTCAACAAACACACAAGTAAGTCGATTTTCTTTTATCTTTCTTTTATTTATGAGATCATTTTTCGAATGAAAGTAGTTTCTGGAACAGGGAAAGTCGATCTTTTGTAGAAAAAGCATCTGAGTTGACGGAAAAACAATCGATTCGTCCCAATAGAGACTTCGCTCGAAGCTGCGATGCAAGAAAAACAAACAAAAGAAATCTTTTAACTTTTCCCGATTGAAAAAATAAAGAAAAAAGACGTGATTAAAAAAGAAAGTGCAAATAAAAGATTGGCGCATCTGCCGAGTAATTTTTCTTTCATCGACAAGGAAGTGAGAGTTTTATTTATCCTGTGCGGTCGGTCAGTCAACCGATCGGGAAGTGTTCTCGTTTAATCGATTCTTGTGTCCATCTCTTCCTTGTCTAATCATTTCTTCAGGGGTAGGGACAGGTGCCCCGGGAACCTCATTTCCCGCCGAATAGCAGCTACTGACTGCTACTGCAATTAAAAATAAAATTACGTTCTGCTGCTTAATTTAATAATTTATAAATTATTTAGTATACAAGGAAGTTGATAAATTAACTATCTGGTACATCTTAACTGTAACTGGGAAAATGAACATACTTTGTGAGGAATATCGCTTGAAATATTCATAAATATACACACAGAAAATATATAAACCTAACTATGTAAGCCTATCCCTCTCCCTCACTAGTATATATATAGATAGACAGATAGATAGATAGACAGACAAATAACTAGACAGATAGATAGATAGATAGACAAATAACTAGATTGATAGATATACAGAAGTAGTAGTATTCAAAAACTAAACAGAGGATAAAGTTCCATCATAATTCCCAAAAGCCAAAATAAATTAATATATAACTATAAAAAAGATGACTATTAAAAAGGATACAGATATTTTGACCAGTATAAATTTAATATACACAAGATATGAAAACAAATAAATTTCTTTAGTATAATTACATTGAATAAACTATCAATATTGTTAATTAGCAATAAGGAGCTTATTAAGAATATAATCAAGAATGTTTTTCATGATCAAATATTAACAAAATTAAATCATAAGTATAATATATATATATATATATGTGAAAACTTATTGTGTGTTACCGAAATATGAACAGATGCAAAAGGTATAAAATAAGACAAAATTAATTAAAATAATTGAAGCTTAATTGCTTTTCAAAAGGCATTCCCATATGATTTTCAAAATACCAAATTTGAAATTCTTGCATTTTGTTGCTTGTTTTTTAAGTATGCTGATAGTATACAGGTGCACAACCTAACTGCTAAAAACTTGATTTTCGTACTCGATGGACCTAAAAAAGTTAAACTTTAGCAAACACTGAATTTCCACTATTTGATCCAAAAACAACACTTTCTCAACCCTATATGGGATATCGAATGTAAAAGTACAGAATTTTATATAATTGTTCATTAAAAAATAATAATAATAATAATAATAATAATAATAATAATAAAAGTTTAAAAAATGCCCACTAGGTGTCACTTTGTATGGAAAATCAGCAAATTTAACAAAGGAAAGAATATACACGGATCAAAGACTAATCAATAAATGATTAAATTGTTTGTACATTCCGTGGCGATCATTTTCTACGTTAAATTTTCTATTTTCCCTTGAGCAGTGACATCTAGTGAGCATTTTAATTATTATTATTATTAATTTCTTGAGCGCAATTCGGGTAGAGCCGAAATCGATAGCAATGCGCTTTGTGGGTTTAGTTACAAAATAGGAATAGTTTAATTCTAGCCACCCAATATTTAGTTCACTTTTACGTTGATCCCATTCTTCTGGAATCGTTGGAATTCTACCAAATTCGGAAGAATATACTTTATATTATTTTTATAATCTATCCGATACACGTCAGACTCGTCTCAATCACTTCATACTTTGAATACGCGTTTGCCAACAACATTATTAAGTGTCAGTTTTAAAAACAAAGTGATAACATAATTTATTTTTAGTGTACATGATACTGTTTATTAAAATCTGCATATATATATATATTTTTTAAGGAAGGGCAAAAAAAAAAAAATTAAAAATCTGCCGTATTTTTTTTTTTTTTCCTTTACTTTCTTTTTCCCAAATAGGGTAAGGAAAATACTGTTCGAATTTTATTAAAGTGAGTTTTTGCTATATTTACACGTTTTGCAGTTCATCAAAATTTTTATTCTTTGCAGAGGATCATCCCGCTTCAGAAGAATTAATTTTTCGAAACATGGAAAACATCACAGGTACGACAGATTTTACGTGCAACAGCCATTATTAACGTACGTGACGGCTTTTGACCTCTCATGTATCGAACCAACACCTCCTATAATAATGCCTCCGAACTGAGCTTTACGTCACTAAAGATCGGTCTATAACATCCAATCAAGCTTTGATTATATGTAATAGGTCGATCTTCCATAACATAAAAGCTCAGTTTGGAGTAGGCTGACCAGATCAAAGTACCTTTATAATAGAGTAGCGTTAAAAATTGCTACAATTATATGCCTTTAAAATAAAGGAAGTCGCCAGGTACAAGGGGGGGGGGGGAGTTTACCACCTCTAGGAGGGCTGAGTCCCAGACCGCCACCAATTGTCCATTGCGCAGCACTAGTGCGACTAGCCAAACCCAGAAAGTGGGGACATTTGGCCAGCTCATAGATATAGTAATATATATAGATCTATTATCCCCATGTTATCGAGCAAAAATTTTTAATGCCGAAAAAAATTCTAAAATCAGCCATTAGAAAGTATTGAAAAAAAAAAAAAAAAAAAAAAATGAAAAATGAATTCGAAACTGTATCTGGTGTTTTTCATTCAATTTAGTAAATAAATTATTCATAAATTGTATTTACTAAATTATCCGTGCGTATTCCTGTGTGTAATTTAGTAGGGGAAAGACAGCCATTAGAGTGACTTTTCCGGAGAAAAAAAGTATCACTTTTTCCCTCTCACTGATCGTTCGGTACTCGAGACGGCCAAAGACCGTCGTGTACACTAATGGTGGCTGGTGCACGTAAAATCTGTCGTGGCCGCAATGTCCTCCATGTTCCCATCAAAAATTATACCTCTCGAGATCACCGAAGCGGGAGAGCCATCCCTTCCGTGAAGGATCAAAATTGTGATGGCATGTCTCCGGAAAACCTCTAAGGGTGTGTCCCAGACCGTCGCCAATTGCCCATCTGCGCAGCACTAGTGCGACGTTAAACCCAACCAACCAAACCCTCTCGCTGATCAATCTATGTCTTATTACTATATATATGGGCCAGTTTAGTTTGGAGACATTATTTTATAGGAGGTGTTGATCGAATCCGCATTCCTTCGATCGACGCTCTACCAACTGGGTCCTAATAAGTATTTATGACTTTGAATTAATGGAGTAATAGATAAGTACTATAAACTGTGCAAATTCAACGAATTATCTTGCTCATTTTATTTTTATTTTCATTCTATTAAAAATAATATGTTTAACATAGCTTGCAAAATTTTACTTCACTTCACAGCATATGAAAATTCCTTTAATCAGTACAATAAGTAACCAACCAACCAAGCATAAGTAATGAGCACGATTTCATTATCCGCCCATTCTGAATAAATGTACCATAAAACGGAGTCGAATATGTTTCAATTTTTTTTTCCGAGTGCTCGACTTACAACCAGCTTGTGGTGATCTTTCGCCGTCACGCCCAGGTCTGGTCGGTCAAAGAGGTCAGCGCTCACTTTCAGTCCGAAATGACCCGTTTGGTGACACACAGTAGACTGAATAATTAGATATCTGGGTTATTTTTTTCTTTCTTTCCAAATTATTCGTTTTCGCAAATTAAGAATTCAGAGTCCGAACCTGGAACTATTGAATTGTCAAACGTGTCTGATTTAAATGCGGTCGCGTGATTTTGCAAAATGAGTCTCTCTAATGACTGAATTGTTTTTAACACATTCCAACAATGTTTTTGACTTCGGGTCGTCCTTCTATCCGAGCACTCGCTTCCGTGATTTTCTTTTTAAGAATGTTGTGGAACAGATTATGTCTCTGAAATTCACAATAACGCCACCACTATAATTTTTACTTTCCGAACACTATAGTGAGGAAAGTATTGTAATCATGTCAAAAATCCGAATTTGAGATTTTGATGTTTCTATACGTTTCGAGGTCCCCTGAGTCCGTTTCCACTAATTTTACGATGATGTATGTATGTGTGTGTGTGTGTATGTATGTGTATATGTGTGTGTGTATGTCTGTGAGTGAATACACTAGCGTCTAAACGCTTTGTTCGAATAAGCTGAAAGTTGCTACGTATATTGTAAGTCACCATACTACGAGCCCTATAGATTTTGGTGAACCTAGCACTTATAGTTTTTTTACTGGGACACCAGGAAAAATTCTTTATCATTATATGGCTTATGGGGCCAAATTTTTAAAAGTGCGATCTAAACGCCTTATTAATTTGAGCAAAAAATTTGTACACATATTATAGGTCACAGTTGCACCAACTGTACAGATTTTGGTGAATTTAGCACTTACAGTTTTTTTACAGGGACACAAAGAAAAATTCTTTATCATTATGGTCCCATGAGCTCAAAGTTCAGTAGTGTTAAATAAAACATCGTGTAATATGTAGAGAAAAATACTCAAACACTCTATTATGGTTTCCTTTCTTTTGTATGTTTAATAACTCCTCTTTCTTTGCTTTATCTACAAAACTGTTAATTACTCAATGTTTGGAAAGTCGAATGGAGTCACTCCAGATTTATTTATTTATTTATTTTTTTTTTTCAGAAGGAGGCAAATTTATAACTGCATTCGAAGTTCAATTAGACTTATATAGTTGGTTGATTATTTGAGATAATTAAGTAAGTTCGTGTGTAAACATACAATTTGTTTGATAACTGTCGAAATCCTAATAACTTAGTTTTAGAGATTTAAATATATATATATATATATCACCTTTTAGAATTTTCTAGGTGGAGACAAGTGCCCCACCTTGTCCTTATGTGCTGACACCCATGGAATAATATGTCTGGTACTAAAAATGGTGTAAGTGGCACGAAGTTTGTATCTATCAAGCACTCATAAAACAATTCGGATGCATTGCAATCTATGAGAAGATTTGTCTTTCCCAATAGTAACAGCATCGCAATATTGGCCAGTATAACAAAGTATCACCCGAAAGCAACGTGCATCGCTGAAGATCGAAGATTATTTTCGATCTTATCCAATATTTCCCGATAATTACCATTGTGGAATTTTTTTTAAAAAGTTCGATAGTCGTTTTAATTTACATTTTATTTTATTTTTCTAAAAATAGGGGACAATTTGTTCTTTTTTTAAAACTATTATATAAGTACTATAAGATGGCACGCACACTTTACCGGTCACCCAAACGTACTTCAATCTCAGACGATATTGATAAAAAAAATATGTCATTCAATATTGACCGATTCAATAAACCCCAATGTAGGCCGATATTACTGTGTTACTGAGGATTAAAGATATATATATTAATAGCTTTTTATTGTAAAATATAATTAAAAAAATGTACATGATTCCCATCCACCAAAGTACGTCTCTCTCACAATGCACTACGGTCAGCATGAATAGTTGGTTTACAGAGTCATACAAAAATATTTAAGATCATTCCAGAGTTAAGAGTATACTTTTCCTAGCGTGTAGGGCATAATAATCCCATGTTATTCTACGGAAAATTTTGTTTTCAAACTTACTCATTATCTAATGTATTTTTTCAAATTTCATTTACACGCTTAGAAAATTCACAACCATTAAATTAATGACTATTTTTCAATATATATATATTTAAGGTCTAAAGTGCAAAAAATTAATTAATAGCCTTTTTAGAAAAAAAAAAAAAAAAAGAAAAAAATTAAAACTAAATTTTCGGAATCAGTTTAACAGCTGTGAATTTTCTAAATGTAGAAACGGAAAAATAATAATAATAATAATAATAATAATAATAATAATAATAATAATAATAAAATAAATAAATAAATAAATAAAAAATACATTAGGTAATGAGTAATTTTTAAAACAAATTTCTCCATAGAATAACATTGGATTAATCTACCATGCACATTAGGTGAAGCATCGCGTCTTAAAAGTAAATTTATATACATTGTTTCCGAGATTTCTCAATCGATAATTGAAAACAAAATATATTTTTAAATATCATCCTATGAAGGTAAAATACATTGAAGGTTAAACGATATGATGGTTAAAAAAGCATGGTTAAAAAAAGTATCATTATCTTTATTTATTTATTTGTCCAATAAGCATAAAATTTTTAATTTACATATGACCAACAACATTGTTTGTAAAAATTACACTATAGAAGGGAAAAAAATATGTATATTACGCAATGTGTTGGTATACGGACAAAATCTAATATACTGTTATACTAGATTTTGTTCGTATATTTACAAACACATTAAAAAATATTACTTAATGTATTGGTATATGGACAAAATCTAGTTATCATAAAAACACTTTCTTCTATATTTTCTTATACAAATTTCTGCAATACCAATTATTTATAAAAATTATTTACCATGATAAATGCAGACGATTTTCAACTTAGAGAAGTATAACACTAAATGCCCAGAGAAAGTCAATTTTGTGTCCTATAGACAATATCTTAGGATATATTTTTCTTTTTATTACCATGTATTTATTAATTTGCTTTCTTGTTTATTTGCTTGTTTGTCCAGTACAAATCATGCAATCGATTTTTAACTAACTTCCCGACTAACAGGGCATTTGAAATAGAATAGCTTAGAGCAAGATGACAACGCAATACCTCGAAGCCTAATTTTTGAATTTTCGATTAGTTTTCTTTTAATTAATTTAAGTATGAAAATAATGACCTCCTAATAACTTTAAAATTAGCCATTTAAATATTAGCTACAATTTAATTGTTGCCAAAAAAAAAAAAAAAAAAATTACGAGTTCATTTTTTTTTTTTTCGTCATAATAATAAATACATTTAATTAAACGTGAACGTTAAAAGATTATAAAAAGCTAAATTAGGCATCTGACAAAAATTGACAAAAATAGCATTAAAAATTTTCTACACATTGATAAAGTGCTAATGTAGTTCATGATGCTAATATATGTTGTTCTTAATATTGTAAAAGGATTAATATTTTGTTTTTAAAACCAACTTTTTTTTACCATGTTTTTATTTATAATTTAATTGTTGCCAAAAAAATTTACGAGTTATTTTTTTTTTTTTTTCGATAAGAAAATAAATACATTTACTTAAACGTGAACAATAAAAAATTGTAAAAAATTAAATTATGTATCTTACAAAAATTGACGTCATTATCACTTTGAAAATTTTGTACACATTGATAAAGTGCTAATATTGTTTCTATATAGTAACTTCCCGACTAGCTAGACATTTGAAACTTTCAGAATAGCTCAGAACATGATGACAATGCATTCTTTTAATACTTTTTATTCAATTAATAAATGTCGGAAAATTTCTTATAATTGCTCTCTTTATTACGCATTTCATCATTTTCTTTCAAGTTGATGGGATAATTCATCACGAATTTTTAAAAACGCATTTATTAATACATAGACTTGCCAAGTTTATATGATTCAACAGGAAATTTAAAAACATTGTACATAAAAAGTTTTTTTTTTCTTTTTAATCTTTTAATTATTTTTCTGTTTAAAAGGGAAAAATGTCGATAACTTTGATTATCGTATATCTTCGATTTAATCATTCGTTTTAGAAGCATTGACGATTTCTTTTGAAAAACAGACTCATATTGAAAATTTTAACTAGGTTGGGGGAGGGGGGGGGGGAGAGAAAGTGACAGTTCTACATATGCAAAAATTTTATCCTATTTTATATATGTATGTATATTTTTAATTACATATAAGTCCCATTGTGTACATTTATACGAAATTTTGTCATACGCCGACATATTAAAAATGGTATAACAGCCCACCATGGTTTGTGAGATACAGCATTCACAAAATTTCGATTACCCATACGGACAGACATAGATATTCTAAAAATGGTTAAATTGTGTTCAGGACATCTAAAAGCGTGTAAATTCACCAAAAACTGAAGGTAGAAAATTTTACCGAATCTAATACTTTCTTAGAAAAAAATCAAAATTGGTTGTAATATCATTGGCCGATCTTCAATCCAATCTGATAAGCTTCTGATAAGTTCTAGTTTCAGTAAGTTATTCACAAACAACTTAAAGTCCTTTTTCCAACGCTTTATAACAGAGCTGAAAAATGTGTGACTTTTGTTCGACTTCCGTCTTCTATTTCTGCATGTATTTTTAGAAAATCTTAAAACACACATATGTTATTCTGTTTTCTTTTAGCTTGTTGACTGTTAAAAGTGGTTTAAACAACACAAATGATTCAAGTAAAAAGATTCACAAAATATTTCGGATACATGGTGGTTTATGGAAGGTATTACAAAAAGTCTATTATAATACTCTTATACTGCATGAAACATAACGCAGTCAATGCAAATTATTCATGCACAAATGCATGTTTTCAACAGAATAGGATATAATTAGTGCTATAGACTAGTTTACAGTGCCACAGAAAAATATTCAGATGCAGTAGAAAAGATGCGAAGTAGCTGTAAACGGCTCGTGTATTTTCAATTGAGTTATCAGTGTTATATCCTATTTGATATTTTAATAAATTATATAGTGTTTATGCAATATTTAGACAATATACAGTGCTACACAAAATTAATACTTTTTATGCATTCTCTTCAAAAGTAAAGCAATAAAGGTGTTTTTTTTTGTAAGATTTCTTTCTCCCTAATTAAATTCTACTACCTATTTTTAATTATATAACAAAATATAATTAAAGGTATCGTGTCATCAAGGAGGTTTTTATGATGGATTTTTGGATGTCGCATGCGGTCATTGTTGCACATTAGAGCTCATTACACCGGCTTAAAGTGGATCTCGAATCACTGAAAACATCCCTGTTTGAACTGGGATTCGAACCTGACACCTGCCAACCGAAGGCCAGAGTGCTAACTACTCGACTAGTTATACCGGAAGGAAAAGCTTTAAAAATTAAAAGATGTAACGGATAAATAAAATTGGAAAGTGTTATATAGTAAATGTGAGACATATGATTTTTCTTTCTGTGTTTTAATTTAATGTTTGAGATTGATTGATTTTTACGTCGCGCTAGAGCTACGCAATGGGCAATGGACGACTGTCTGAGATTCCTCCCTAGGGGTGGTCTGGAGACATGCTATGACAGTTTTGATCCTCCACGAAGGGGAATGCTCCTTTGTTTCGGTAACCTTTAGACAGTGATGCCAGATGGTCGAAAATTATTTCCCCAAACAGGTCTTCAAATTTCCCCAAATCAGGGTTTTTTTTTTTTTTTTTTTTTTTCGAAAAAATCCCCAACTTGATTTCTACTTAAAAGAGGGGAAAAAAAAATCAAGCAGATTTAAGCTCAGATTTTTCCCCAAATGAAGGCAATTTTTAAAAAAATTCCCCAAATAACAATAAAGCTATTGAAAGTCCCTAGTCATAGGGATAAATCATTAAGTTGCCAACATTGACAGAAAGGTGAAGAACTCCCCAGATTTGTCCCCAAAAATTTTAGAATTCCCCAAAAAAGAACCCACAAACATTTGGTCCCCAAAATTGTCCCCCGAAGCCTCGAAAATCCCCAAAATGGGGACAAAATCCCCAATCTGGCATCACTGCCTTTAGAAGTATTATTTTACGGAACATAAAATGTTTCAATATAAAGTAATAACATTCCGATTAACGTAGCTTTTTCTTTAGGCTAAAAAAAAAATAAATAAATAAAATAATATTTATTCTACTGGTAAAACCTCACATACTCCTTGCTGTCGGCATATATACACAATTTACGTGATATTTCTTTTATCGTCTCATAAAAGTGTGTTTTGCCGCCTTGTCAGATTGCTGAATGTCTCTCTTTGTTGCCAACTCGTTTAAAAAGAAGAAGAAGTGTTTAAATATCGGGGACAATTCGAAAGGTCGGCAAACACAGTTTTCTTTTCTTTCTTTCTTTTTTTTTTCTAACAAGAACGGACACGGCACAAAACAAAGCATGCAAAGCGTTACTAATAACAATGCATCACGCTCGTTAAAGATGACAACGGCCAATCCGATGAAGACGACGACGATGATTCGGACACGCAAATGAAGATATCGTGTCATCATCTTCTGTCGTCATCCTAAAAGAAGCTATCGCGAAAAGATTTTGAAGCAGTCGTATTCGAAAATGCGTGAAAAAATTGCGTGGTTCGTGGGTGGAATAGTGAAACGAACTCATGCGAACTAGCTAAATTATTGATCCAAAAATAGAACTACTAATTACTTTTGAAAATTTATAATATGATATAATTATTTAATTTTAAAATTAAAAGTAGATTTGTTTGTAATTAAATTAAATTATTGTTTTCTTCTAAAAAAGTATTGGATTCGTGAAATTTTTTGACTTCCGGTTTTTGATCCATTTACACATTTGGCATGTCTTAAACAGGGTTCTCACAAAGAAAAACTTGGATATTGGAATTTTGCTAGAGTATTGTTATTATTGTTTTAATATACATCAACGATTAGTCAAGTTTAAAATTACTATATGAAAATAGCGTTATTCAAATTTTCTTTTGTGAGGATCCTAGTCCTGAACAAGATCTGAGCATTTTTAGAAAATGTCTGTCTATCCCTCTGTGTGTATATGTTACCAAAATCATCAACGGAATTCCTGCAAAACGTTACAGTTGGTTGGACCTTCATATAAATTGTTGCTGATTATATTTTCGTGTATATCGCTCAGCAGTTGGCGTTGCTATGCTGTGATTACTCCCATTTACAGAATGGTAATACCTCAGTTTCGAGTGTGTATAAGTGCACTTAATTTGGTATGTGAGAGAGCCATTATAAAAAAACATTATGTGTGTCATATATATATGGGTAGAGAAAGTAATATGTAAAATTATGTTAAAAAAAAAAAAAAAAAGGAAGAAAATCAAGAATTAAGCAATACATCTGGAGTTGTACATCTGGAAACAGTTTAATAATAAGTTCTTTAATATTTTACGTTATTATTCCACAAGGAAATGTGTCTTCAATATCTAAAGTTCTTAACATTTTCAAAATCTTGGGGAGGGGGGGGAGGGGTAGAATGTTATGAATTAGCATTAAAATTTTAATTACTTAAGCCGACAGATATGACACTGGCGTTTAGGTAATGTATGCGAAGGAGATATTTCCGCCGGAAATTTACCAACAATTATAAAATAAAAAATCTAAGAACTTAAAATTGTCACTAATTTTAATATTTCTTTATTAAAATTATGCACAATTTTCATTTAATAATAAAATTTTATAAAAATAATCTGGTGTGTCACTCACACGACTTTCTCTTACCCTGAAATTTAATACCATAAATACAGATTGAAGATTAAGGGGTAAGATAACGAGTACTGTTATGCAAACTTATGTTAAAACAATTCAAATTAAGCTTCGAAAAGCTTTATTTGACAAATAATTCTGTGTGAGGGGGGTCACTGCCCCCTCAACCTCCCGTTTCATTATTGTACCTACATTTATATAGAATTCAAACATGTTATTAAATTAAAAATTTTATTTAAAATTATCCAGACACCTTTCACATGCAACATTTCTCGAAACTTATCAATCTTGATAAAAATTCCCCAATAACAAACGTATTAATTTCAAAATACAACATTTGGATCGCCTGAAATTATTAGTTTTTCATTTAATCTAAGAGACACGGATAAAGATCAAACGTTAAAAATTTGACTTCGGTATTCAGGAAGCCTCAAAACGTGTAAATATACTAAAACCAAGTGATAAATATTTAGCTTAAAAAAATACATTTTTTACCATATGGCTATTAGGAATTAATTTAAGTTCCTGAGTAGCTTTCCTGGACATGGTCAAACACTACAGTAAAGCTCTTTTACTAACAGCAAAAAAAAAAAAAAAAAAAAAAAAAAAAATGATATGGCTTAAATTTTGGCAACCCTGTATATCTTCTGAAGGTTATGTACACGTACACACCCCATGGTGCAGATGAATATAATCCTATATTAATAACACATAGCACAACCAGAAATACACTTTCATCAATTTTTAAGCATTGTCAAACTATCATCTAGTTCTTTTGTGTAGCCCTGTAAACGAACAGTGATTGATTTCCATACCATATTCTATAAGAAACATGTTTTTACGCATATACAAAATATATATTCGTTTCATTTGGTTTAGAGCAGTCTATAGATGTTAAACTCTACTTACTTGCAATTTCCCTCATAGAAGTAATGTATTTGAATTCTCTTGGATGTCCCTGCACACGAACCATTTGCCACATCTCCACGAGAAGTTTAGTGTAGCATCCCTATATGATACACATTTAAAATACCAAGTTTGAACTTTCTTCTACAATTTGTTCTTGACATACGCTGATAATAGACACACAGACAGACATATGCACACAGAGAGAGACTAACCGCTAAAAACATGATTTTCGTACTCAGGGTACCTCAAAACGTTTAAATATAACAAAAACTCACTTTCGAAAAAACAATACCAAAAACAATACTTTCTTTACCACACATATGGGGAAAGTAAAAAATATTGTTATTTCTTAATAAATAAAAAAATAATAATAATGGAACCTGACCAGCAATAAAAACTTTTCCAATGGCAATTGATGATGGGCAAGAGTTGTTAAACCCATTAAGAATTGCTCAACAAATTAGAAAGTGCAGGGATGCGTGAACTGCGTCAAAGCGGTGATTTTTATTTCCTGATGGGAAAACATCCATTAAGATAGGTGGTTCGACTCAAAACTATTGTTCTGGTGCAGTATAGTGCAAAACATTCATTTTAGCGTAGGTTTTACACGTTTGGAAATCGAGATAAAATTGGCAATATTAGAAATAAAGCTACTTGTAATTTTTATTCGTTATGAAAAATGAAGATAGGAGGTAATCTATATAATATTTCTCTAACGTTCACCAGTTACGATTATATTTTGTCGAAACGATACGATAATAATATAATAATTAATATACACGAGGATATAAAATCATATTTATGAATGGACAATATTTAAGCACGCAGACTCAGCTCAATGATCTAATGAGAAAAAATGACGACATTTTGTCTGATGAGATTATTTTATGGAAAAACGTATTTTTAACAGTTTTTATTTAAGAATCTTTGCAAGCGTTATTTTAAACATAATGATATTTTAAAGATATATACTATACGCAACAGTTTAAAAAATATTAAATATTATCATAAGTTGACTAAAAAATGAAGTCATAAAAAGTACAATCGGAAATAGTTTTTTTTTAACAAAAAATTATGCCAAAATAAATAAATGGAAAGTCATCGCTAACAGAGCGACAAATATTTAAAAGGCATCATGGAGGGGTCTTATATTAAAACTGTACTGCTTGCGGAAGTATGAAAACTATGGTCGTGAACCATGAATTTTATTTTGAAACCTTTCTTTGAAAGATTTTGCTTTCACTATTGCACGATATTAATTTGGTTATAGTAATAAATTCGCTTCTGGTGAATTAAAATTTTAATTAGGTGAGGAAACTGGTATAATATTTATGAGCTTCAAATTTTACAGGTAAATAGGAAAAGAAATAAAGTGCGAAAATTTTGCATGGGTATGTCAGTAGATTATATTACAATAAGGATTTTGAGCACTCATACTATAAATTTTTTATGGATTGGCTATGCCATTTTTGTCTATGCCATTCGCAAAAATTTTGTAGAATATCATAAAACGCAATTCGTTCAGATGGCGGCCAAATTTATGTATATTTATGTTTAAATGTAATTGAAAACAGTCTCCCAGAGATTTTAGGTTTTCGGCTCACAGTTGACGATTTCTTTCTCTATAAAATGTTGGGAAGTCCGTCATTACCTATGCATGATTTTAAAATTATTGTTATATTATTAATTTTTTTAATATCTTTCCAAAATAGAATTTTATTCAATCGTTCTCAGATTCACTCTTATTTTTATTAAAACTTTATCTCATTATATAGTCATGGTTTGGTTTGGTTGTGACTCTATGGTCATTTTTTAGATAATCATGTATATTAGACAAGGAGCCTACGGCTTTAAATGAGTTTTGAACTGCTGCAAATTTTATGCCTGAATTGGGATTCGAACCCTGAACTTAGCAACTCATCGTCTATCTAACAACCTGTTCACGAGATCGGTTTCGTTAGATGGGAAAGTGATTCCTATTTTATGAATAAAGCATGATTTTACTATCTTGTTTTCTAAATAATGCTCATCCAGTCATTCACTCAGAATATATACGTTTTTTCTTGTTTATTTACAATGGGCGTTTTGGGCCTGAGAACAAAGAAATTCTTAGCTTTGGCTTTCTCTGTGACAGAAAAACATCCATTTTTTAGCATATTTGCATTCTACCAGGCTCTTGATAACGTTAGAATGCAAATAATACCTTTTTCTCATTCCAATTTGCTATAATTCATTTAGATTTTACTTTATTTCTTTTTTGGTTTGATTTGGGTGGTCTTCGTTTTGGATCAGAATAATTGTTTGAATACTGAAATTAAATCATCTTTAAATTTCAAATGTTTGCACTGATAATATTATATTACTACTGAACGTTCTGTTTCTTTCTCTCTCTCTCTCTCTCTCTCTCTCTCTATATATATATATATATATATGTATAGATAGATATATTTTATATTTATCCCATTATTTGCATAAAATTTTAATATGTAATAAGTGATAATACGAGTATGTATGCTTTTATACACGTTTTTGGCAGAAATGATTAAAAATGAATCTCAAGATTTGAGACAAGCAGATTTTTATGCCTAGAATTTCCCCCTGCTGAGATATTAAATTCTGAAATTGTATTGTCATCGATTTTTATTTATAATTTAAGTAAAAATGGTTCAGCAGAAGTGTATTAAAAACTAATCTTCCATGTATCAATCCAGTTTTGATAAAGGAGGATAGGTTTTTTTGTCTCTGAAACATGTCCCTAGCCGTAGCCACATGAAATTGAAAATTCTTGCATACGTATATATAGGGGAGACCCGTGTACCTAGGGCCGCTTTTTTTCGATGCCCCAAAACAGAGTCCTTGACCTGTTTAAAATTATCAAACTGATATGTACATATCTTTAGGACTAATTACTTCCAATTGGGATTAATATAAATACCTAAAATAATAAATTCCGACGAATAGAATGTTTTTAAAAAAACTTCATTTGTGGCCCTAGGTACAACACCCTCATTGTACCTGGGGCCAGACCTCATTGTACCTAGGGCCATTCTCTCAAATTTAGATTTAACTTTGTAATGAATAGAAAATAAGCATATAAACATGTATTTTATAAAAGAAACAATATCATGTAATATATTTATTTATCATATAGTGATTATCATGTTGTTGCCTTAATTTGAAACACGAAATTTTTCACTTTTCTTTCTTTTTTTTTTTTTCCTTTGGGATATTCTATCAGAATGATTTTTTTTTCTTCAATTTCTTTTTTTATTTTTCTGGAGTGGATTTCTAGATCTCTCCTGTTTTCGGTCACATCTTTTCTTTGATGTATGGGAGGTTTTGCTTTAGGTAAACGTTTTGCTTTAGGTTAAGGTTTTGCTTAGGTTCGTACCTGTTAAAGCATGACACACGAAAAGATGTTAGATGTTGAAGGTTTCGAATTTTCAACAGGACAGGAAACAAAGACATTCACTTTCTTCCTAGAAAATCTTTTTTTTTAATTTATGGAGGGATCTGGTCTTTCAGTCACATTTGAACTTAAATATTTATTCTCAGTGAATGTGTTTTGATTCATTGGCCATATGCCGGATACACGAAAGCCTGATAGAATGTTTACAGGAGTAAAGGCCGAAGGATAGGACTTGCCACATTTTCAGCAACGTCTTATATAGTGATTGGTTTATCAGGGTTTGCCAGCATCCAATTACTATAGGCTGCATTGTGTTTCTTAACACTTTCGCGACCGCTGACGTAGATTCACGTCATTTGAAAATATGAAACTCCACCAGTGGGCGTTTTTTTTGCAATTTGTATGTTATTTGTTTCTAAAAAATATACACAATATTCATATTTGTACAATCAGTATACTATGGATGCAAATATTTTGATTAGACAGAGTGTGATTACAATGCATATCCATTTGTAATATAAATGTGAATACGGAAAATTTTGTTTTGAAAATTGTAATTTATGAGAAAAACACCCACAGGCGGACTTTACTGTCAAAAAGACAAAAGCATGCGGTCACGAAAGTGTTAAAAGGTCCAAACACACTGGCCCTAGGTACAAGGCAGCGATGTGGCCCTAGGTACAAGTTTTGGTAACTTCATTCAAAATGCCTTTCACTAAAAAATCCACATGCAGAGAGGACTAATTAAATATCTCATTTATTACTCAATATAACAAGCAAAATTATACACTAAAAATGAACGAAAAATATTTGACTTGCTTTTGTAAAATAGCAAAAGACATGAGCTGCAAAATTTTACTTCAGACCATGTAAATTCGTTTTCTGCATGTAACTTGTCAAAACTTTCTCCTCAAAAATTCCAAAGTAGTTATAAAAGTAGTAATTGGTGTTGTTACTCGCCCAATTGAGTATTAAAACTTAAAATTAAATATTATTCAAATAAAGTGGGGTGGCCCTAGGTACACGGGTCTCCCCTATATATATATATATATATATATATATATATATATATCTGTGTGTGTGTGTATTTAACACAACCTTTGTTATTATTCGTCGGTAGCGTTTAAAAATCATTCAAATGCATCTCGCGTAATTGTTTTCATTTCTGACATCACTCATATCTAAATTAAAAAAAAAAAAAAAATCAGTTGTAAAAAGTGCTTTAAAAATGAACCGCAATTTTGTGACACTGGCGGACAGATTTTTGCCCCTGAAACCTGCTTCAGGTTCCAGAGATTTCTAAGAGTGCTGGTGTAATTGTGAACAACTAAGGACTCGTGTGCAAACTTTCAGTAAATTTGGTTCGGTGGAAGTGAGTTAAAAATTGACTGAAATATTTGACTCAAACAACCAAGTTAAATAAAAGCGTGTATTATTAAGTATTTTTTAAGTTGTTTTAAAATAGTTTCTTATACAGAGTAAGGAATGCGGCATAAAAAATCTGTTTTTCCTCTAATGGCTTTTTAACCGACTTCAAAAAAGAAGGAAGGTTCTCAATTCAAACCGTATGTTTTTTTTTATGTTTGTTAGCTCATAACTTCTGAACGGATGCTCCGATTTTGACACTTTTTGTTTTGTTGAAAAGGTCTTGGTCTGAAATAGGCCCCATTGTAATATCTTTACAATCTAAAGAAAATACAGGGTGCCCCAAAAATCAATCCCAACTCTTTTAACAGCTAAACGGCTGCAGCTATAGTGATAAAAATGGTATGTAAGTATAGCAAAGTGGCCATACAGTACTAAGTTAAACAGCTTTCAGCGCCACCTGGTAGAAAATAGCGGAGTTAGTGTTACTATCTCGAAAACGGCGTTAGAGAAAAAAGTGATTTACAAAGTTGAAAAGTATCATCGATATAGTACAAAAAGATAGTTTAGACATTCATGCTAGCGTTCCTATCTCGGAAACGGTTCAAGAAAGGGGGAAAAAGGGAATTATAAAATTGCAGGGCATCATCGATTTAGTACGAAAAGATAGTTTAGACATTGGTGCTAAAAATACAGTGCTAAAAACGTGCATTTGTTGGTTCGCAATTTCTTACACTATGCCCACTTGAGCTACATTGCACACGTTGTAGCGTAGCTGGTGAGACATGCGTTATATAGTTCAAAATACGGTTACTTGATACTTTTTGTTTTGTTGTAAATATCTTGGTCTGAAGTAGGTCCTATTGTAATATCTTTACAATCTAAAGAAAATAAAACGTCATCTGGTGAAAAACAGCGGAATCAGCGCTCCTATCTCAAAAACGGTTCAAGGTGGGAGAAAAGTTAATTACGAAGTTCTAGAGCATCATCGATTTACTACGAAAAGACAGTTTTTAGACATTATTGCTAAAACTAGAATGCTAAAACGTGCAGTTGTTTCTTCGCAATTTCCTACACTGTGCACACTTGAACTACGTTGCACACTTTGCAGCGTAGCGGGTGACACGTATACTCTATGGTTTAAAGTACTGTTACTGTAAGCGGTCGCATCAATTAACGCAAAGTCGTTTTCAACCAACTTCAGAAAGGAGGGTGTTCTTATAATTCGAGCTATGTGTTGTTGCTGTTGTTTGTAAACTTATAACTTCGTAAGAGATGCTCTAATTAACCGACTTCAAAAAGGAGGAGGTTCTCAACTCAAAGCTTATGCTTTTTTGTTTTTGTTTTTGTTTGTTAGCTCGTAACTTCTGAACGAATGATCCGATTTTGATACTTTTTGTTTTATTGTAAAAGTCTTGGTCTGAAATAGGTCCCATTGTAATATTTTTACGATCAAAAGAAAATGCAGCGTGCCCAAAAGTGTCAGTCCCGACACTTTCAACTGCTGAACAACTGCAGCTATAGTCATAAAAGTGGTATGTAGGTACAGTAAAGTGGACATGTGCTACGCGATTGAACCGCCTACAGCGCCATCTCGTGGAACACAGTGGAGTTAGCATTCCTATCTCGGAAACAGTTCAAGACAGGGGAAAAAGTGAATTATAAAATTGCAGAGTATCATCGATTTAGTACGAAAAGATAGTTTAGACGTTAATACTAAAAACAGAACGCTTAAAACGTGCATTTGTTTGCTAACAATTTCCTATTTTGTCACATCGATTAACGCATAGACATTTTAATCCGACTTCATAAAGGAAGAGGTTCTCAATACAAACCATGTTTCTCATTGTTGTTGTTGAAATTTGTTAGCTTATAGCTTCGTAAGAGATGATTTAATTTTAATGCTTTTTTTTTTTTGTCGTAATGATTTGGGCCTGAAATAGGCTTCATTATGATTTCATTAAGATATAAACAAATTATAGGATACTCACAAAAGTCTGTTCTCACTTTAACTGCTGAACGCATGCAGCTACACTGTTAAAAGCAGTATATAAGTATCGATGTTGAAACTTCTGTCCGTCAGCTGCAATGCATATTCTGCTCTTTGTTTGAACTTTACGCTGCGCAGTTTTCAGCGCAGCGAGTGACACGTATTCACTGTAAAGTTCAGTATATATGCCTAACAGAATTTTTGGTTACGAATACAGCGTATCCGTTCTTTACATTTCTAAAGACTATTTAACTTAACGTATGTTCATTCAATAGATAGTTTTTTGCTCATATCCGATAAAGGCAAGAAAAGTGACACAACTTAAAAATGCAGCATTTGAGAAAAATCAATTTAAAAATAACTTGACTAGAATAAAAGTTGCACAACTGTCTCTCGAGTGGATAACTTTCCAGATGGAGATGTAACTTTTTTGTTCGCATTGGGTGCCTTTCATGTATTTTTCAGTGACATAAACCATTTTTTGAGTTATGTCGCTGTTTTTGGAAGTTGTGATTTGTGAAACTGACTTCGAACGTACGTCGAGCGTCCTTTGATGCTCTGCTATATGAAGAAGTTTTCACTGAAAAGAGAAAAATAAAATCTTTTTGTAAAAAAATAGAACCGACTCCAAAAAGCAAATACTATTCAAACCAAAAAAAAAAAAAAAAAGTATGAAATGAAACTAAATAGCGCCTAAAAGTATAAAATAATTTCCTTCGCCAAACAACCTATAACACTACAATTATTCATAACTTTTGAAGTCGGCGCAAAATTAAATAAAAATTTATAACTTTATTTAATACAAAAATCAAATCCTATTCAATATACACATCTCACATTGTCACCTGCAAAACGCAGTCGAAAAGTACTTTGATTCAAGAAAACAAATAAGATTTCGTAAGCAGCAAAAGTTGGCGAAGATGCTGGTATCTGACATCCTTGGTGTAAGAAAAATCGCAAAATTATCTGGCAAACATATTTAATTCCTTTGGGATATCATAATTGTTTTGATATGGTATATTAAGAGAGTAATCAAGATTATGAAACAATACATCGTACAATATATATTATGAAAATATACATCTTGCGTGTATATTTTTGCATTACGTTTTGATCGCCAAATCCAAAAGCCGCCAAGGAGGATAGTTATCAAAGTTATACCAAATTTGCAAAGGAAACGCTAACTTCGTAGAAACATAAATACCGGGTTGTGAAGAATGTTCTCAGTTCTATGTAGATACTGCTAATGGACCAATTGTATACAGTGATAAAATAATAAAGGAAACATGAAAATGGATCATTCGAGACAACAGCATTTGTTGCTATCGATCTAAAAACAAACCTTTAAAAACTAATTAAATTTTATTTAATTTTGCGCCGACTTCAAAAGTTATGATTAATTGTAGTGTTATAGGTTGTTTGGCGAAGGAAATTATTTTATACTTTTAGGCGCTATTTAGTTTCATTTCATACTTTTTTTTTTTTTTTTAGTTTGAATAGTATTTGCTTTTTGGAGTCGGTTCTATTTTTTTACAAAAAGATTTTATGCATTATAAAATTTATTATACAAAGATTATATTTACTGACTAAAACGCAATTGGAACATAAAGGTTACATTTATTTATATATATTTAACAGTTAAGATAGTATAACTTATTTTTTATCTCTTCAACAAAAGTTACTAGATACAAAAATACTCATATGCAGTTAACCTATAGGACACATTTAGCCCTTTATTTTAGCATATCTTATATTCAAAGGCGGCATTAATTGTACTAGTAATAATTTGGATTTGGGCTCAATTCGAAGCCTCTTTTTACGTCTAATTAGTAATCAAGTTTCGAGTCAAACACTAAATTTCCATTTTAACAACCGTAAATAATCTAAATATCCCATTATGTTCCCCCTTAGGACGAAACGCGGCCCGTTTTTCTATAGCGCCCCAGAATTTATGAACCCATAAAAAAATATTCAGATGTCTGGAATTTGGATAATGAAAGCGGGTCCTCCAAGTCAACAACCTTTGTTATTATTTGCCGGTAGCGTTTAAAACTCATTCAAATGCATCTCGCGTAATTTTTTCCATTTCTCCGATAGAATGAAAGAAAAAAAAAAAACAATCTCTCAATGATCCATATTATTGTGTGAAAGTGGAACGCGGGAAGGTTAGAAAAAAAATCACATGGAGAAAATCGAAAGTCACAAAAGTCATAAACAGATTCTCTCGTAGTGGGTGACAATGGACAATGTCCTGCGTGGGTCACTTTTGACCTCTGTAGCGTGAATTTAAAAAAATCGAGGACGAGAACAGGTACTTTCTCAGGTATGGTTTGAATTTTTCTTACGCCCCCGCACATAGTATAGAGAAGATTTTGGAGATGTAAAGATGTCTATTTGCTAAAATAGCTATTACGACGAATAATAGAAGATGAAAAAGAAAAAAAAATGTTGTGAAAGAGAGGTGATATACCGTGTTGTACAACATCGAAAATAAAATTCGTTTGTTCGCGTAAGTTTGTAATACAACCGTAACAGAGTTTAATCGCATAAGTGCTTCTTATGTAAGAAATCGTAAGTTACGACAGAATGATATGCTTTTCCGTAGTAATCTCGGCAATTTTCGTCTGAATGGAGAGGAAAAACCTACTGACATTAATCGCATCAAATTTTACATGCAAAAATCTGGAAAATAAAAGCGTCAAAGGAATTAAAGTATCACAAGTGAGTACAGGAAAATGCAGGACTACTTGTCTGCCCATTCACAAAATTATGGTTAATTCGTATAAATTTCTTATTGCTCTTGATATACTTTCTACAAAAGTTTCGCTTACAAAATTCAAATTCATGAAAAAGTCCCTTTATAAAATTCAAAAGCGCCACTAGACGAGAGGTTCTGGGCTCGAACCCAGGTTGCGCTCGCTGGTCAGCCGTTTGGAGCTTTCTGTAGTTTTCTATGAAACTCGCGTCAATACCGGTCAATTTCTTTTATAAACCCTCCGATATAGAACATTTTACTCATTCTTGGTTCAATGAATAGACAATCATCTTAACACGCACACGCACATCAACCCATAAAATTCCAATTCATAAAATTCCATTACGGCCTCTTCCCAAAATTTAAACTGATAGAAAAGATCATTTTCTCGAAATTTCCTTTTATAAAACTGACTCACTTAATTTTTAATTTAATTAATTAATTAATTATTATTATTATTATTATTTACCCCCAAACTCTGTTTTCAAGAAAATTCACAAAAATTTCTTCAATGTTTATGAATTTTTAAAATATCTATCGACTTATGAAACACCCAGTAAATAATGGACAGTAGTGGCAAGTTCAAGATAAAGGAAAATTAAAACTATTCACCTCAGCAAAATGCAACCCCCTAAGAAAGATACGAGACATAATTACCCATGGACATTTATTGAAGATAAATTAGTATTAAATTCTATGGGGAAAATTTAAAACTGGAAAATATTGGATCTAAGTTAAAGCGGTCTCTTTTAACAGCGACAGACTTTTACAAAGATTTCACTCTAGTTTATTCTAATATTTATTTTCTTCATGAGAAGATAATTGCATGAAATAACTGAAATTTAAAACTGGATCACGAAGAAAATTATGCCATTTATTTTCCTCATAGCTGAGAGAACAAAAATAAAATAAAATAAAAACTATTGCTTGATTCTAATTATATATTTAGTTTATCGCAATATTAACTGTTTAAAAAATTTAATATTATTATCTCTTACTTTACTATTGCATTGTGTTTAATATTCTTAAGTTATCTTTACTACATGTTAATTAGAAAATAAATAAATAAATAAATAAAAGTCATGTTTCAAGCCTTGTTTGATCTTTTTTTTTTTTTCTTTTATTATTATTATTTTTTAATTATTGTTGTTGTTGTTGTTATTATTATTATTATCATTTTACATCTTAAATGTCTTTTGAAACCTTTCTGTTGTTGGACAATGAAAGGGATTTTATACGATCACATATATTTCCGTCTCAGAAATAACTCATTTTTTCTTCTTTGCTGCTGTAATTGCCCCTGATAAAGATACAGCAGTTTTTTCAGAAATTTCAAAGTTATTTTACTAAATTCATTAACATTTTTAATGATTATTATTGTATAATGCTTCATTTACACATGCAGTTACTTATTGGTTAATTCAGTATTCCTTCCTGATGTTTGATCATTATAATGAATTATTATTATTATTATTTACAAGCAGATTTAAAGGTGCTGCTCGTGTTGAAGCAGTGATTATAAATTTTTTTGAATTAACCCGTTAGCGCCAAGCGTCCTCATTTGAGGACATCTAATAAAATGGCACGTATATTTTTTGTGGCTTCTTGGAATGATTTCTGCTTTTTAGTGACAGTTTATAGCGTCACTCTAAATGATCCCTGAAAATTTTAAGTGCCGACTATTAATTATTATTTCATAATTTGGATAGTCATTTTATGATTTTTCATTCGTCGCACCTATATTTGCTTTTTGCGCAGGTATACTAACTTAAATCAAGTTGAATAATAATATATATTATAATACTTTACTTTCGAGATCTTTGTCAACATATAATAGGAAATTAATCCGTTATATCAAAGTTTTTATGCCTCGAAGTTTTCTCGCTAGAACACTAAACGTCAATAAATGAGGATAGGCTTTAAATTTAAAACTATCAGAAGAATTGTTTAAGTTAATATATTTTACTGTCAGCCGTCTGTATTAATTTAGAAATGAAATAATCTGCTAATAATATTTTGCAAAATTAATTCGGGCGTTAACGGGTTAAAGAAAGGACAAAGTAAAGAAAGGGCGAGATGAAATTGAATGTTTAAATTACATTGGGGGGGGGGGGGGTTTCTAAATATTTTATTTTATTTATTTATTTATTTCTGACATTTTTTCGTTGATTTAAAAAAAAAAAAAAAAAAAAAAATACTGAATGAAATGGCCTGGAACTTCATACATGCAACGAACATTTAAAAACTCATATTTTACATTATCGATTTCGTCCAGAGTGCAATAGGGGATCAACCACAAATTGAAGACAAGCGAAAATACTTTGGATCACCTTGTATCACAAAAAGCTACAAATTACTTGTAACTTTAATACATTGTTGCACATACTATGTACAATGTTTGTATGATTTGATGCGGGAATTGCGCAATTATTTAGGCAGATATGTTTTCTTCAAAAATTACTAAATTTTTTGACAAGTTTTTTGCTTATAACTAGAACGAATTCCCATAAAAATTTACAAAACTTGCTGTAAAATTGACAAAACATTACAGAAACATTATTTTGAAACATAAAATCCACATGTATAGTATTCGTTGAGATATGAGCATTTGCAGTAAATATTGTTTTACTTTTGAAAGGAAAGAAAAAAAAAAAAAAAAAAAAAATATATATATATATATATATATATATATATGCCTTAATATTTGTGCGATTCCCGCACCATACAAATATTGTAAACAGTATGCGCAACAATATATTAAAGTTACAAGTCATTTGTAGCTTTTTATGATACAGAGTGATCCAAAGTATTTTCGCTCGTCTTCAATTTGTGGTTGGTCCCCTAATTGCACTCTAGAGTAAATCGATAGTGGAAAATATGAGTTTTTAAATGTTCTTTGCATGTATGAAATTTCAAGCCATTTTGTCTAGTATTTTTTAAGATAATCGAAAAATTTTCAAAATAAAAGAAAATTTCTAATAATTTAAACACCTACTGTAAATTAAAATAAAATAAAAATCTCCCAGCTTTGTGATATTACAACGGCAAGTTTCGAATAAATGGATTCCAGACTCAAGCCAGGAGGTGTATAAAACATGTTGATGAATCTATACAACTTCTGTGTAAACCAGGAATAGTCGATCTTTTCATATCGACCGCCCACTTTATGTATGTCTGTTAGTAATAAAATTTTCTAACCACTCACAGGTTCCACAAAAACGGGGATTTATAAAATAGGAAAGTAACTTTATTTTATAAAATTTATAAAACAAAGTTACAGTAACTTATAGCATATAGCAATAAAACATTTTTCCATTTTAATGTTTTCAGAAAGACAAAAAAATTAAAGTGCTGCAGTATCGGACAAATTTCTTACCGATCACCACGAAAGCTGTACCGTCCTGCAGTGGGCAGTAGGGACCGAGTTCATTACCACTGGTGTAAACGATAGTTTTAATTTTTCTTAAACGAGCGCAAAAATAAAAAATCCTAGAAGTTCTTATACATCAACATCCTGTATATAATTTGTCGTGAAAGAAATATATTAGCACTCGTATATAACCCCGTCAAAAATGACGGAATGTGAAATCGATTATAGTAGTGAATCAACGAATGCTTTGCCTGCTTCGCTGGACACTATATTTAAAGGGGACTAATGTGCAAGTTGTACCTGACGGGACTGATGTGCAAGTTGCACCGAACAAACAAACTATTTCTTTTAACGAAAATACCTACTAACCCAGGACGATAGGTCTAATATAACATATCATATTATATATCGTATTTATCGTAATATAACTCAGTACTTATTTCGCTTCCTTCTTCGATTCGTTTTAATAAGTAATTTTTATATGCATGGGCAAATTTAATATTTTTTAATTTTTCGCATGAAAACATTATTTCATCTTATGCCTCCCCCCCCCACCTCAAAAAAAAAAAAAAAAAAAAAAAAAATGTATATATATATATAACAATAACTGGTAAAATTGTTTGGCAACAATCATAAATTTATATGTCTAATTTTGAAATTATTTTCATATTTTAATTAATTCTAAAATATCTGATCAAAACTTGTTACAAATAAGGTACCAAATGAAAGGTACCGTTTTTACTAAATTTTTAACATGGCGGTATAGTACAAAATTTCGTATACATGCACATAAAAAGAATTATCTTTTAATAATCATTATGAAATTTAAAATAACTATTTATAATAGCGATAATCACCTGGGAAAATGTTTTTGTATATGCAAGAGCATCGTTTCCCCCTTGGGTCTACGATAATTTAAATTAAATTTTTCAATTTTTTTTCCTAAAAAAAAAAAAAAATTAAGATGTCATATAGAGAATAAAATTCACATTCTTTGGATATTTAGTGTTATATATATATACTAGCAGGCTTTGCCCGCTTCGCTGGACACTATATTTAAATGATTTCTCTGTAACTGAATATATTTCGATTGGCGACTATTTTCGTCACAGCTTTAGAATGGGACCTCCTTGGCACTATCAAACATTTTTTGAACTTCTCGAATCTGTACAAAAAAACTATTATTAAAACAAATATTTTCGAAAATAGTCCAATAGCTGGTGTTAATTCTTCGAATATTCTGGAAACAGTTGAAGCTGTTACTCGTACAGTATAAGTCATTTTTCGATGAATGTTCTGGGACAGCCTAAAAAATAGTCACTTGTTCCACAGGAGTAAAGCAAATAACATCAACTACACCAGAGCAAAAATTTTCACTCACTCACGAAAAATGTCCAGTTGCTTAGAGCTCAATCCCTAAAGTGCAATGACTCAGAATAGGTCTCTGAATAACTCTGGATCGCAGTGACTACATACTCTTCCGCAAAAATCAACTCACACCTACTTATAACTTTTGGCGATGGGGCTTGGAGATGACTTCATCGAGAATCCCTTGGTAAGCTCAAGGTCTATCTTCCCGTGTGTCGGAGAGCTTCGAAACATCGGGAACCCCAAACTATCATTTTTCACCAAATTTGGTCGCCCACTCGCCAAGTTTGTCTCCAAGACTATGCTTTCTATTAAACATATCTTTATTTAGTTATTTAAATATTAATTTGAATTAATCAAATATTTCTGTCCGACAGCGTGCAAGTGCAGTCACACACAGCAGCTCATTTATTTGTATGTTAAATTAGCGTAGTGAATGGTATATAAAAAAAATAAATAAATAAATAAACATTATCGTGCTACAGAAGTTTATTAATTTTACATTTTTCTTGAACTACCTAGATTAAAATCGCTGTTGCTAAATTAAACCTCTTTTATATTTTTCTTGAACTACCTAGATTAAAATCGCTGTTGCTAAATTAAACCTCTTGGCGAAAAAAGTTCGGTGTACTTCAACGCAACAATTTAAAAAATCACCCAGGAGGATCTATAAATAAGACTGATTTTAGAACAACACACATTAGCATCGTAAACTATATTAGCACTTTGTAAAAGAAATTTTAAATGACATCAGTTTTTGTGAGATGCATAATTTATTTATTTATTTTATTTTTTATTGTTCACGTTTAGATAAATGTATTTATTTTCCTGTTGGAAAAAAAAAAAAAATAAATAAACTCGACAACAATTAAATTAAGGATAATTAAATTTAATTTTGGCAACAATTAAATTATAGTTAAAATTTAAATGGCTAATTTTTTGCTATTATTAGCTTACAAAATTGCTATTTTATGCATAAAAATAACAAAAAAAAAGTATTTTTTCGGAATAAAAGGCAGCCAACTTTTTAAGTTAGGGTATAAACTATCTCCATAACAATTTTTATCGAAATCCATCGAGCAGTTTTAGCGTGAAACTCAGTCAAATAAACGGACATTCACATTTATAATATATATAAGATACTAGCAGACCCGGCCACGCGTTGCTGCGGCTAAGTAATACGTGGATAATTTGATAAGGTATATAGTATTTCCCCACAACTGGATCTGGCGATTTTTTTTTTTTTTTTTTTGGCGCCTTTTTGAACGATAACAAAGTCGTTCTGGATTCTTTGCAGTATAATATGGTAACTTGCATGCTTTTATTTTAGATTTATGATTTAGCTTATGATTTTATCATTTATGATTTTTAGATTTATGATTTAGCCATAATCGCCAAATCCAGTTGTGGGGAAATACTATAGTTGTTACCCACAACTATAACTTATTATATAACTTCAGTAATTATATTCGGATAATTATAACTTCAGTATATCCCCACAGCTGAATTTGGCGATTTTTCTTTGGCGCCGTTTTGAACGATAACGATGTCGCTCTGGACTGGGGACAACTGTAGTATTTCCCCTCAGCTAGATTTGGCAATTTTTCGTTGGCGATTATGGCTAAATCATAAATCTAAAAATCATAAATCATATAGCATAAATGATAAAATCGTAAGCTAAATTATAAATCATAAATCCAAAATAAATAGCATGTAGGCTGCCATATTATATCGCCAACAATCCAGAACGACATCGTTATCGTTCAAATCGGCGCCAAATAAAAATCGCTAAATCACCTTAGGGGAAATACTATAGTTGTACCCTGGACTGTTTGTGATATTATATGGCAGCCTATATGTTGTTTATTTTGGATTTATTATTTTATGTTTTTGATTTATGATTTAGATTATCATTTATGATTTATAGATTTATGATTTAGCCATAATCGCCAACAAAAAATCGCCAAATATCGTTGTGGGGATATACTGATTAATATATTACTGAAAAGATTAATATATTTTAACGAAGTGGTGAGAAGATTCTGAGTATGTTAAAATTTTAATAGTAAATTCAAGTTAATCAAGAAGGATAGCATTGAGGATTAAGATAAGAAAATTGCAAGATTTTAAGATCGCATTTTCAGCAATAAATATGAGTCAAAATTTAATGCAAAATACATATATAAATCATAAATTTAATCAGGAACGTTAAATTGGTAAGTTATTAAAGAAAAAGTAAAGAAAAATAAGAGAAATAATTCATTAAAGTTTCGAACATCGATCATATAGATTAGCGTTACAAAACAAATAAACAGACTTAAACTCTTCCAGACTTTTAAATAAGTTTTAAATTAAGTTTTAAAATTTAATGTTAAATAAAACAGACTTTTAAATATGTTTTAAAATATTGAAATGGTTACTTTTTATTTAGAACGTTATGTATAGATCACAAATTTCTTAAAGAAAACGAAGTGATACAGATTAGAATAATGCAACAAAAATTGAAAAAGCAAGGTTATGTCGTAAATAAATTTTTAACACACGTGTCACGTGAAATAAATTGTAGCATATACATAATATATCTGATATAAGATATTAACATGTTGCAGCGGAATAAATTTCATATCTATCATCCTTGGCGGAAAAAAAAATAATATCGCCAAATTATCTGGCGCACACATTTAATTCCTTTCAAAAAATCATGGTTATTTTAACAACTTATATTAAGAAAGTAATGAATAATATGAAACAATATTTCGCACAATACATATTACGAAAATATACATCTAGCTTGTATATTTTCGTGTTACGTTTTTGATCGCCAAATACGAAAAACTCCAAGGACGACAGAGCTTTGAAATTTAAAATTAAAATTTTGTCAATTTGACAGCAAAATAATTCAATCTAACGTATGCACATGATAAATAATACATATCTATACAAAAATATGGGGATTAAAATCCGGAAATAATTTTCCTCGTTTTTTAATAATTTTTTACAAAAAATACAATGGGCGATTAACATAAGAAATCTTTTTCTTGATTTCACAGACGGTCAGTGACGTCACACTTCGCTTGTGTATAACTACATACTTTATCAATGCGAATAAAATCTTTAAATTGATTATGACGTCAATTTTCGTGAGATGTATAATTTAACTTTTTATAATTTTTTAACGTTCACGTTTGATTAAATGTATTTACTTTTATGTCGAAAGAAAATGAACTCGTATTTTTTCTTTTTGGCAACAATTAAACTTATGGAACTCACAGATATTTTGGAGCAACTGTAACAAAGGTCTATAATTAACAAATAATTGCAATAAAACGATATTGTGACAATAATTTGAGATAAAAACTATCCTATCTCTCAAGTTGGACCAAACTGCACACAGTGTGCAAAATTTCATTAAAATCGGTTCCTTAGTTTAGGAGTTTATCGCGGACAAACAATATATACAGATATATATATATATATATATATATATATATATATATACTACTTCCCTAAGATGGAAATCGGCTGCAGTCATCATAGAAGATAATTTCATTAAATTATTTTTACTGAATGAATTTGTATGGGAAAATATAGAAGAAAGTCACGTGTGTGTTGGGGGGGGGGGGGGGAGAGGTGGCACAATATGCTAGTATTTTATGGAATAAAAAGAAAGCCATAAAATGATTCACCAAATCTACTATTTCAATAAAATCCAATTAATAATAATTTAAACTGAGTGTGAGAACTTAAACGAATAAACCACAGACAAACAATCGCGCATTCTTTTTATTGTGTGGGTGACATAAAATAAATACATTTGTTTACATGTGAATAATAATAATAATAATAAAATATTAAAGAAAATTTGAAAATGAACGTGTATTTATTATTATTATTATTATTTTTATTTTTATTCTTATAATTTATTTATTTATTTTATATATATATTTGGGGGGGGGGGGGGTATTTTTATTCTTTTTAATAATTTTAAAGTTGAAATGAGAGACTTTTATTTAATATCTTATGAACTAAAAAATATTGCGTTAGCTATATTTTGCTCAAATTAATAAGTGTATCAATTTTCATAATGATCAGGTGAACAGTGTAGCTTTTATATGGCAAACTGAAAATTCGGATTTTGAAAAAAAAAAAAAAAAAAAAAAAATTAAAAAAGAAAAAATGGTAATGCTATATGTCTACGATGTATTGTCGTACACCTGAATGATCTACGATGTATTTGAAATCCTTTAAAAAATATTTACGGACCTGGAAACTGCAGATAAAAGATTTCTTAAACACATTTCAACTTCGCATTATACAATATTCTAACCTCGTTATTCAAATTTTTACTTAAAAGAGCATAACTATCTTATTGGCTCATGAAACATGTTCTGTCTGCTCAAGATAAAGAAATGGCGATCACCAAATTCTTATAATAGCTTCAGATAAATGTCATTGTCAAACGGTTATGAAATAGTATTAAAAAGTTGACCTGAAAAAGAAATAAATAAATAAAATCAAGAGTCGCGTGCAAAAATCAGAATGTTTGAGTCACGACACTTTTCCGAGATAAAAACCGAGACACAAGTGGAGCACCATTCTGTTCGAATATCAAATGAGATCCGGGAGTGGAATGCTTAAAAAGTCACTTCATTATTATCCGTTTCTTTTCAAAACATACGATGCTTAACAAGTGGAACAATTTCTTATTTATGCGATAAAAGGAATTGGTTAAGGGAGAAAAAAAATAGTTATCTTTATCTCTATATTATAAAATTATTATATTGTGATTGTGACCATCACAAAACTTTCTTTTATATTTTTTCTGTACGAATTTACGCAGTGCAAGTCATTTAAAAAAAAATTTTTTTCCATGACGAATGTAGACGATTTTCATCTCAGAAAAAATATAAACTCTAATTGTCGAAGAAAGTCAATTTCGTACCATGGCAGGTAAAGACTTTCTTTTTTGAGGAGGAGGAGGAGGAAGGGGCGGGTTAAAAATGAAAAAAAAAAAAAATAAATAAAAAAAATGATAAATTTGTTTCACATTATGACACATAGTTTATATGATTGAACCATTCATTTTACAGGTATTAACGCTTTTGCCTGAAAAATACTCTTGTTGAAAATCCCCCCACCCCTCGTGCGGAGATGGACCTGATATTTGAAATTTTTAAGTTTTTCGGCAGTTGACAGTATATCCTTTTAGCTTACTCGCTTCTTTATCGAAAATTTTCCAGTTCATCAGCTATGTTAAATAGTTTTTTCGTTCGATTAATTTAAAAGAAGATTTTTGAAATCGTTCTGTGTTTGTGAAGGGTCCGTTATATGTACTTGTAATTGAGAAATGTTCGTTTCAAAATTTTTAATTTCTTGGAAGTGTTTTTGTTTACATTTAGACTCCTAATTCCTAGAGTCCTCGATTAAATCGAGGGCTCTACTAACTCCTATACATACAAGTTGAAGCATCCGACATTTTTTTTTTTTTTTTTTTTTTTTTTTTGCCTTAGTGTTGTCACATGTCCCCATAGAGTCCGTAGATTATCAAGCGTTATCCACTATTTCGGTAATCATGTGTTACTTCTTAATGACTTTTTTATTATTTATTTATTTATTTATTATGAATTTGTAAGTTTAGCTTATGTATACCGGCATCAAAATTCCCAGCTGTTAACTGTGATGTGTGTATTTTTTCTTTCTCATGTAATTTTTTTTCCAGAAATGTTTCTTTCTTAAATGACAATATGTGAAACTGATATTATAAGAATTTGAGGCTTTACTTTTCAGACATTTTGGGGGGCTTTGTTAAATTTCAGAGTTGAAGCTCTCGCTTTCTGAGCCTTTTGGGCAACCAGCTATGATGTAGTGTGACGGAAGTAGACCTGTACCGTGCTTGCTTATTTCTATCTAAATTAAATGTAGAGCTCAGACACTAACACACTTCAAGTAATCTTTGTTCATAAGCTGTAATGAATAACAATTATTTGGGTCCCTGTGAAAGAACTGCTAACTTTACACTTATGTCGTGCGACGATAACTTAAAACGTACCTACCAAATTCAAGCTCAATTGAATAAAGCATTTAGGCGCTACCGTGTTCACTTACACACATACACACCTGAACACAAATACATCATTGTAAAAATAGCAAAAGGGAATTTAGGAAACCTAAAAAATTATAGCTCTGCCAAAATCTCTCAAATTTTATCATGATTGCAATACTTTTCTTACATAGTATATGTTCGGAAAATAAAATTTGTGTACAAAAAAGGATAAAAAAAAAAAAAAAAAAAAAAAAAAACACATTATCTCAATCTGTATTGTCTAAAAATCACGTCTTATTTTACTTTATTACTATGAATAATGCTTATGTTTAAAATGAGGGGGAGGGGGGGGGAGAGAATGAAAAGAAAGGAGATTCTTATCTCATTACGACTTAAGAAAACTCCTTAAGAATTTCTTTTAAATGTAAATCCGATAAAATAATTTTCTCTCATCATCATTCGATGAACTGGCAAATTTCACAGAAAATCGACTCGTTAAAATTGGAAAAACAATTAGATGCAAGATTTGATCGAAGAAGAGATCATTATGTTACGGAACGGTTCGATAAAACTTTCTTCTTAGTAAAATGCGTGCTTAATGAACGAAGAACGTTAACGTTTGGAATTGCAATCTTTCTTCGGGGAAATTTTTTGAGGTGATCTGAGACTCAAAATATTTTAATTCAAAGAAATTTCATCCTCACAAAACATCCCCTAGTAAAAGCAGAATTGCCAACAATTTTAATTTATTCCGGGGCATTTTTAGCCCCGCCTTCATTTCATACTACATTTATTTTAAAAGTAATTTATTCTTGTTTATCGTAGTTATATATTAGAAGAAATAATTTTATAAATAAAGTGGTGGGAAATAAAGACAGGGCTAAAAAATGCTCCGGAATAAATTAAAATGTTGGCAACTATGGTAAAAATCCCAGAGAGTCAATTGTTTTTAATACTTGAACGATGCTTGAAAGAAATAAACGAACGATAAATATACATGAGCTTTTTATTTAAATATAGCTCCAAAATTAACTCAAAACATCGATAATTGAAAAATAATTTTCTTAATAATTACAGTCATTAGAGTGAACATTAAAAATTAATATTTAATATTATTATACAGGTCTGCGTTGGAATTTTTCCTTCGAGGTGATGTGTTTTTCTAGTGCACTGTAAAAAAAAACGGTAGATTTACAGCATAATATGCTGGCAATATGGGTGCATGGAGGAGGGAAAGTAAAAAAGAAGTTATTTACAGCAGAAACAGCTGTAAAAGAGTCTTTCTGTACAGATGTTTCCGCTGTAAATTGCCTTATTTAACAGCAGAATGTGCTAGCAATATGGGTGCCAGCATATTTTGCTGTAAAAGCTTCCGTTTTTTTTTTTTTTTTTTTTTTTTTTTTTTTTACAGTGTGTACTTTTGGATGATGGTTAAGGGGGGGGGGGGGGGGAATAATAATAAAAAAAATTTCTACTACACTTTTGACAAAAAGATGAGATTTTTTGAGCTTAAAACTCCACTTTTTTCAACTCCCATCTAAATTAGTTCCCTGAAGATATAGATGATGTGAGTGAAGAACAAGGAGAGCTATTTCATCACCATCAAGACGTCAAACATATGCAGAAGAGGTATCAGGGACGATGTTAGCAAATTGCTGTTGGATGCTGCATAGATAATTTTCCCTTCTTAAGGCCACCCTAAAAGTAACAAATGTTATTAAATTGTTAAATTCATTTTCCAAATTTACAAAGTCAAAAGTGGGATCCGGACATAATATCGCGGGACAAAATCTCGCCGGACAAAATCACGCGTCAAAAAAAATAGTATGATCTATTTGAAAATTTGATTTTGTGTCACGTGTAATCTCTGGAGGGGGGCTACAGAGCCTTATAAATGTTAATTTATTAATTAAAACTAGTATCGCCCAGGGGTGGAAACTCGACCATTTTTTTTGCAAAGCGAGGCAAAGCAAAGTTATTGCCTTTTCCTAAACGGAATGCAATTGCAACACAGCTGCGGCAATTGTTTGCCGATATTCACTCTAACTGAATCAGCAGAATTTTACTTAATATAACTATTTCTCTCTGTAGATGTTAGCCTTTCCTGAAATGAGAGAAAATCGCAACGTGAAAACGCCCCTTGTTGTGTGATACAGCCCAGAAGCTAATAGGTACCATGTCAAACCAAGGCCCAACCAAGTATCAAATTCTGTTAAATTAATTCGATTGGTTCATAAAGTACAGTGTTTGAACAAAAAAAAAAAAAAAAAAAAAAAAAAGATATTTTTCAAAAATGGTCGAATTGAGTTCGGGAAATTTCAAAACGTGTAACTTTATCGAAAACCGAAAATCTAAAACTTTTCTGAATCTTATATTTTCTACTTATATATGCAGAGGAAAGAATAATCAATCCACTTTTTAAAAAATAAAAATAAGTAGTCAATTTCACTTAATTAAAATGCAATGAAATCTCAAAACGTGTAAATTCATCGAAAACCGGAAATCAAAAGTTTTTATGTATCTTCTACTTGCTTCTTCTACCCACAAAAGCTAGCAATAAAGACACTTTTTTTTAAGGGGGAACAACACAGTAGAAGCTTTGTAAAATACATTTTTTTAAAATGAATTTTGCAATGATTGAGATAAATAAAACATTATATATTTTTTTTTGTCTTATTCTACTTACCTTAATCTTCATTTTAAAATGTAAAAATTACAAAAATCAAAAAAGATATTTTTAATATAACACAATCTTTGAAACTGTGTTTTGCAATTATCGATAATTGGCTGTATGCATAACTTGAGTAAAAAGAATGCGAAACTGAATCTGTTTAGATTTTTTTAAACTATATAAATATAGTTTTCGTTGCACGTAGGGGTTTTTTGATTTGATTTATAGTTTTTCAGTAATCCAAGAATATGTACTCCTTTTTTTGAATATTTTTTGAGTTTTTTTTAAACACTTCGCCATTTTGTGAAAAATTCAAATTTTCAAAAAAACCTACGTGCAACGAAAACTATATTTATATAGTTTAAAAAAATCTAAACAGATTCAGTTTCGCATTCTTTTTACTCAAGTTATGCATACAGCCAATTATCGATAATTGCAAAACACAGTTTCAAAGATTGTGTTATATTAAAAATATCTTTTTTGATTTTTGTAATTTTTACATTTTAAAATGAAGATTAAGGTAAGTAGAATAAGACAAAAAAAAATATATAATGTTTTATTTATCTCAATCATTGCAAAATTCATTTTAAAAAAATGTATTTTACAAAGCTTCTACTGTGTTGTTCCCCCTTAAAAATAAGTAGCCAATTTCAGTTAATTGAAACGTAAAGAAAGCTCAAAACATGTAAATTCAGCAAAAAACGTAAATAGGAATTTTTCCCGTATCGTCTACTTATACATGCAGCAGTTAGTAACAAATCCATTTTCCTTTTATTTAGTATATTAGTTGAATATTTATTGTTTAAATATCACCCTTTGAAATGAAATGTTTATGTTTAGATTCGAAACTGGAAGTTTGCCATTTTTTTTTTTTTTTTTTTTTGGAGTTTTGTGATTTTAAATTAAAATTTTATCAATTTTACAGAAAAAATAACTCAATCAAACACATGTCGACAGTAATTTATATATAACTATACCCAAATATCGGAATTAAAATCGGCAGATAATTTCCGTTATTTTATAATTTTTTCCAAAAAATCCAATGGACGATTAACATAGAAAATCTTTTTCATGGCTCCATGGACAGACAGTGACGTCATCACTTCGCTTGCGTATAGTGATGCTACATTATACAAATTACTGTGTCAATGGTTTTATTTGATCTTTATGAAATTGCCAGATTTAACAACTTTCTACTTTTAGGTATTTTTTAATGTAAATGAATGCGTGTATAAAAGGGAAAAATGGGGGAAAATGCATAAAAAATAAATGTATTTTTAAATACCTTCTTGACATCGTAAGAAAATAATATTTGTATTCGCACCTTCCGGCTAACCATACCTTTCAAATGATACCATTTTCAACCCTCTACTCCCATAATTAATATGTTAAAAAGGGACTACAAATTTTATGCTTGCCTATTAATATATAGATAAACAAATAAGTATTTAAATAAATCATAGAGTTGAATTTCATTATTTTATCTATGTTTATTTTTAAGTTATTTTATCTTTTGCTTTTCATAATTCAAAATACATTTTTAAAATCGTGTACATCACTGCTGACATTAAAGCTGAACACTGTTCACGAACTTGAATTAAATTTTTTTAAATTAATAAGCACGATTGAATTCATTGTGACTAATTTTGACAAAAGTTAATAAATATAGTCTTTAAACTATTTTACGTAAAATTTATAAACATTTTTGTTGTAGGTTTGTCAGATTGTCAGTGCTCTGACTAAGGTATGTGTTGTCATGAAATTTTATACAACATTACTAATAATTACCAACTCATTTTTGCCTTGTATTCATTTACGTCGGCGATATTTTGTCCCCAACCCGTCAAAAGTCTATAGCCAACATTTCTTTTGCAAGCTTTTTTTTTTTTTTTTTTTTCTAATTATTATATACTTACAGGCTTTACATGCTTCGATGGTCATCATAAGTAAATGAAGCCTCAAAACTCCATATATATATATATATATTGATATTTTTGATAAGAGAAAAGAATTTTCTTTTAAAGCAAATTTGCTCACTCATTACAAATTATGTTTACATAAAACTATTTATAAAAATATTCTAATTAATTTCCTCTACAGAATGAAACATCTCTGTTCTGATAAATATAAAAATGAAAACGTTAAATCAATCTATTTTCAGTCTAGACTTTATCGCTATCCTAAATTTCTAGTAAATTCAATTATTAAATCTTATTTCTAATTTATTCTATCCTGGTATGTGGTGTTTGCATTTAAAAAAAAAAAAAAAAAAAGACAATAAAAAAGGTGGAGGTTGGGTGGGCAGATGCTAGATTACGGAGGATGGGTGTTGTTGTTTGGATAGATTGTTGGGAGGTATTGTGAAATTAAAATAATAACAAGGGGTCATTACTTTTTTTTCACTCTTACAGATGGCGCTCATTCCTCTATAACTTGTTCTTTTGAATACATGAAACACTTCTATCTCTACATGATATTTATGAATTGCGAATTTACGTAACTCAAATTTATCTCTGTCATAAATTAAAATTTAATCAAATAAATTAATTTTAATTTTTAATTTTAACTTTAATGTTTATTTGTTAAAAATTAGAAGAAACTAATTACACTACAATTTAAACTAAAAATTATTTTTACTTAATCGTTCAGTCGATGAATTCATTTCCCTTATTAACTGTGAATTTAACTGTTTTCGGTCTCATGGCTGTTGTGGAGTGTTTTACCTTTTACGGCGCGCTTTTCAAAAGTAAATAAAGTTAAAATTAAGTTTTATTAAATTTCCTTAGGGTTGATTCATTATGAAGGGGTTGGTGTTTTATGTTTATAAAGTTTATGTCTGGTTTTTTCCACTTCATAAATTTATTATGAAAAAATTGGAGTTTGAAATTTAATATGTTTATTTCTTTCTTGGTTTTTTCCATTTCATAAGTTTGTTTCTGTAAATTTTTAGCAGTTTGCATACAACATGACAGGAAGATCACCTAATTTGCATACAGCATTCATTCAATGCCCTTGAAAAGTAATGAATTTGTATGCTTCGATATCAAGTTGCTTACTTTTTCTTTTCGTTAACTTCATTCATTTTTTATAGTTCTTCACGTGATGCTTGGTTTCACATGATGCAATGTTCGAAAAGGTTTTCAATATATATATATATATACATATATAACACTTTTTGGAATAGATATAAATTATTATTATCCTTATACAAATTTACACAGTACAAATTGTTTATTAAAATTATTTTCCAGGATGAATACAGACAATACATCTAGAAATGTCGAAAGAAAGTAAATTTTATGTCAACATCTAAGATTTTATTTTATTTATTTATTTATTAAAAAAAAAAAAAAAAAAAAAAATCGATAAATTTGTTTCAAATTATCGTAGATCTGTGGTTCAACCCATCGTTTTAAAGTGATTGGCGATGCCGTTTTCAAGGATATCCATATTGAAAATTTACACTTCCTCCCAGGAGAAAAGATTCCTTTACATTTACAAAAAAATTTCCTGTTGAATTTCCTATTATAAACTAAATATATTTCCTATATATAGTTTTGTTTTAAAAACCTAAGAATAATTCTCAATATGTACATTTATGCGAAATTTTGTCCTTACATTCGCGAGATATAGAGTCCAGAAAATTTTTGATACACACACAGAAGCAGACATTTTCTAAAAATGGTCGGTAGAGCACCAGTCTCGTAATTGGAAGATTGCGGGTTCGGTACTCGAGCCGGCCAAAGACCGTCGTGTACACTAATGGTGGCTGGTGCACGTAAAATCTGTCGTGGCCGCAATGTCCTCCATGTCCCCATCAAAAATTATACCTCTGGGGGGTCACCGAAGCGGGAGAGCCATCCCTTCCTTGGAGGATCAAAATTGTGATGGCATGTCTCCGAACCACCTCTAGGGGTGTGTCCCAGACCGTTGTCAATTGCCCATCTGCGTAGCACTAGTGCGACGTAAAACCCAACCATCCATCCATCTAAAAATGGTCATCTCGCGTTCAGGAAGTCTCGAAACATGTAAAACCGTCAAGAACCAGAAATTTTCATGAATCTAACACTTTCATCTTATATGTATAGAAAAAAGTAAAAAACACTACCTCATGAAAATTCGTAAGAAATCTGCTTCATGTGTTAATGAGATATATTTTGAAGAGGGAAAAGTTTTCGTGGAGGCACAAAAATTTAAAAGGGAAAACTATTCATACTCTTGAAGCGAGCCTCCCCCCCCCCTGCTTACTCTCACTTTTAAACAGTTATAAAAATACAAAATAAAAAATTCGACATGATTTATTAAATATAGTTTCGACATAATACATCAGGTAATGGAAAATATGGAATTTTCTAATAATCCGATATTCCTAGATAATTTTAAAAACCCTTTTGGCAACAACGGAAACTGATTAATGAAGATGAAAGTTTTTTCTTACACTTAAACGAACCGGTTAAGTAAACTCGTTTCGCCAGTAAGTAAATACGTTACTAAAATGACACTACAACCGAAAGAATTGGAACTTGCCGTTAAAAAAATATCACTCTTCACTTTTCACGACCTCCTTGCACCCGGAAAAATAGCCACCGCAGCACTAATAGTTAGAAATCATTTACGCGATCAATTATTCTCCCAGGCCTGTAATTATTTTTATAAAGTATGTCAACAATCTTGAAGTCGGGAGGGAACGTCGTCTCTGTTATATTTAGAATTTCTTAAAATATATGTGGGTATTTCGTATTTCTTACCAGGCGAAAAATGGAATTTGGAAATTGCAATTACTGTGGTTCATTAATAAATGCTGAAAAATTATTGAGAATATTTAAAATAGTTGCGAAAATTCTGAATAACATAAGTATTTTAGTGTAATTTATTATGAAAGGGGACATATATAATATTTCATTCTGTTCGTTTAAATATCTTAAGCTGTTTAATTACAGATCCTGTAAATGTATTTTTAATATGGGGGTGATATAACATTTATGATTTTCTGCCATAGACCAGAAAATTGAAATTACTCACTCGTGGCTAATAGAATTTTTCAGTTTACCCACCACTTATTCACAATTATTTCGGCTGGATTCCGGTTCACCGGAAACAAACAAAAGTTATGTTTTCTTAAAGGCCAATCACAACCAGTGATGCCAGATGGTCAAAAATTATTTCCCCAAATAGTTCTTCAAATTTTCCCAAATCAGGGGTTTTTTTCGAAAAAATCCTCAACTTGATTTCTACTAAAAAAGGAAAATAAAAAAATTTTCAAAAAAAAAAAAAAAAAAATTATCAAGCTCAGATTTTCCCCCAAATGAAGGCAATTTTTGAAAAAAATTCTCAAATAACAATAAAGCTATTGAAAGTCCATAGTCATAGGGATAAATCATTACTTTGCCAACATTGACAGAAAGTTGAAGAACTCCCCTGATTTGTCCCCAAAAATTTTAGAATTCCCCACAAACATTTGGTACCCAAAATTGTACCCAGAAGCCTCAAAAATCCCCAAAATGGGGATAAAATCCCCAATCTGGCATCACTGATCATAACTCTCATGAAAAGTTTTCTTAAAGGTCATCTACATAATCCCTGCTTTTTTGCGTCTAATTTTCATAATACCATACTTTTGTTTCCATCCGTAGAGAATGGATCAAAATTGTGATGGCATGCATCCAGACCACCTTTAGGAGCGAGTAGCCAATTGCTCATACTGCCAGTCGTCGCATTAGTGCTATTACGCTGTACTACTAATATGTCGCAATTGTGCTACTCTATAGGCGACCGTTGCCTACTGCCCATAGCCTAGCAATAATGCGACGTAAAACTAAATCACTCACTCACCCATATTTTTTGCAGAGATTTTTGAAATGAAGAATCACTTCATCACACTGTTTGATTTAATTTATTTTTTAATTGTTCAAAAACTTAATTTTCACTAAATTCAGGCATATGAAAATCACGGTTAGAAAAAAGTGGCAACTTGTCTTGTTTTTTAAGGGGATAGTGAACGTTGAAAATCGCTGAAAATCGTTCTTTGAAATTACTGTTTGAGAATTATGAAATTTTGCATATATGTGCATTGAAATGTATTAAATATATTAATTTTAAAAAAAATCATCAGATCTTATGCAGCACGGACGACAAAAACGTTAGCTTAGAGTGAGACCCGAAGCGAGATTAAGAGCGATTTCAATGGATTTTTTTTTAAATTCTTTTTTAAGTTTATATTTATAAAGTTATGTAAAAAGAATCTGGTGTGAAACAACCATACGACTTCCGTTACACGTTTTGTATGCACTTTTTGGAGATAATGTTAACAGAAGACATAGAATTGACCTAATGAAATAGATACCTAAAAATTTTCCGGCAAGAGGAGGTTAATATACGTATAAGACATATAAAACAGAATTTACACAGCGATTTTTTTTTTTTTTTTTTTTTTTTTTAACACCAATTTCCGAGATCTAAAACTGATCTATTTGATCAGGATGACTATTAATTTTCCTGTGATAACCAAGTAAAGCATGAAAAAGGATATCCAAAATGGGTTTATGTAACAATTAAAAAAAAAATAAAAAAGAAATCGTTAGAGCCGTTTTTGAGATACCGACTTTTACCAAAGCTTGGCATAATTAATTTTTGACCAGAAAACAACAATTACATGCAAAAGGATATTTAAAAGAGGGTTAATAAGGCAAGTTTGAAAAAAAATCATGCAGCCGTTTTGAAAGGAACGCACTTGCAGGACCTGAAATTCAGCTATTTATAAAGGATGCCTATCAATTTTCCTGAACTAACTAACATCATTCGAAAAGACATCTAATAGAGTGTTTATATAGCGATTTTGAAGAAAATCGTTAGAGCCGTTTTTGAGATACGGACTTTGGTTTCGGATGTCCCACTTCCGGTTTTCCAATTTCCATCGAAATTTGGAAAATTCATCTGCACACCAGACCTGTTTCAATTCCAAAGTTTTGTAGTTCTATCTTTATTAGTTTCCAAGATATAAAGATATAATAGCCAGAAGATTCCCCACATACACACACACATACACACAGACCAATTGCCAAAAAACACTTTTTTGGACTCAGGAGACCTTAAAACAAGTAAATCAGGTGAAATCTCGATATCGAATTTTTTTTTTGACCGAATACAATACTTACCTACGGTAGTCGGGTAATGGAAGTAAAAATAGTGATTCAAATTTCTTGAAAATTTATTTTAATGTAGCGACCAGCGAAGTGAGCAACAGTGAAAAATAATAACAATTACTGCTAGTGACAAATAATAACAATTAAATTCAAGGCTAACCAAGCGTTGACATTATAATTTGCAAGCTTCCAATTGAAGATCGCGAATTTTATAGAAAAAACAATATTTATTTAAATTCAATGTCAAGTCATTATTTACATGTATTATTAATAATGTTAAAAAAATGAGGGTTTTTTTTAAACTATTTCTCAAATGGAATTGCCTAGATCACCCCCGTTTCAAGCAATGCTTTGGATGATGTTTCTTTTTATTTGTCAACACTTTTTAACAACGTGAGAAATTTTTTACGAATTAGTTTAACAGTCAGCCTGCGTTCTCATTTATACTAATACTTTTAGAAAGTCTCAGAACTGAAACATATTTTTTAGGCTGACCATAGCTTGTCATCTACAGAGAATGATGTAAATAACACGTCTTGTTCTGTGTTGTGTACAGGGACTCATAAAAGAATTCGGATGCATGATGCTCCATAAGTAGTATTTCTTTAGTGCATATATTTTATTGCTTGTATACAGCAGAAAATACAACAAAATTAATACATATTATTTTATGTAAAACAAAAACACGTTTTTTTTTCTTTTTTTTTTTTTCTTTTGTAAAATATGATATGTTTAGCACTGATAATTAGTTGACAGAACCACACAAAAGTATTCAGATACATTAAAGAATATAAATGAAAATGGTTTGACTTTTCTTTTGTTTGTGTGTGTGTGTGTGTATATATTTGGTAGTTTCAACACTTTCGACAAAGTTAAAAGATTGAATTCTGAATGATGTAACGACTAAGTGCAATCAGAAAGTGTTATATAACCTATGCAAACTTTTATATTTATCTTTCAAGTTCGACGAAAGATGAGAGTGCGTAAGAATAAGGAAAACCGAGGAAGAATAAAAAAAAATAATTATAAGATAAAAAAAAAAAAAAATCTTTTTATATACTCTGTTTTTAAATTTCTGTTGAATCTTAGCAATAGAATTACATTAGCATTTTATCAATGTGTATAAAGTTTTTAAAGTGATAATGACGTCCATTTTTGTGAGATGCATAATTTAACTTTTTACAATTTTTTAACGTTCCCGTTTAATTAAATGTATTTATTTTTATGTCGAAAGAAAATAAACTCGTTTTTTTTTTTTTTTTTTTTTTTGTGGGGGGGGGGGGGGGATAGCTAATATTTTAATGGCTATTTTTAAAGCTGTGAGGAAGTTATTATTTTCATATTTTAATTAATTACTTGAAAGAAAACTAACCAAAAATTCGAAAATAGGGCTTCGAAGTATTGTGTTGTCATCGGGTTCCGAGCTATTCTGAAAGTTTCAAATGTCTAGCTAGTAAGGAAGTTAATTAAAAATCAATTGCAAGATTTGTACCGGACGAACAAGAATAGAAGTTAATAAAAAACATAGTAAAAAAATCAGTCTTTAAGGATTATTTTTACTTTCTCTTTTCTACATATACTGATAGAGAAAGAATTGTTTTGGTGTCAGTTTTTCGAAATTGAGACATTTCTATATTTATATGTCTTGAGGTCACCCTGAATCTGAATATCATGGGTGTGTGTGAGTATGTTATCAGGGGTGATGTCTGTTATCAGCATAATACAAGAACAGATATATTAGTAAGAAGCTCACATTAGGTATTTTAAAATTGATCATGTGGGGATGAGACTTGAAACTTTTCATTAATTTCGTACAGATGGTTCGTGTACGGAACGCCAAAATAATTCAGATACATTACGTCTTTTGAACAAGATTTCTGGTAGGTACAGTTTAACACCTTTAGACTGAACTAAACAAAACGAACTGAAATTATGTAAATTTTTTATATAAATAAAAACATGTTTAACGTAGGATATGGTATGGAAAATATCCACCATTCGTTTAAACGATCACACAAAACAATTCGAATATATTAGGACTGCATTTGAAATTTTTTGAAAATGCAGTTTAAGTTATGGTATATGTATTTCCTAGTGTGGTAGATTTAAGTACGCTATATTACCTGCTTATAATTCATAAACAATATACAGGGCTCGTTAAAATTGTGTAAAATCAGGCTTCTCTGTTGAATGTAATTAATGGAAGTCCTTTACTAAATATTACCAATTTAAACAAGGAAAAAAAAAATGTTTACTACTTTTTTGAACTTATTTGGATTCTAAATTTCAACATTGTTTATGTTATAATTACGCGTTTTGAGACCTCCTAGCGGTTGATCAGTGTATGTATCTTTTATTACCTTTACTTAAAAACAAATAATTGCAGAAAATTCAAATTTGGTATTTTGAAGACCGTATGAGGCTACAGTTGAAAAGGTACACCAAGACTGGTAAGTTTCAAGGAATAATTTAATTGAAATTATTTTGAATAATTTTGTACGAACTTTTAAATTATATAATATCAGCCTAAATTTTTTATGAATATAAGTACTATGTTCAGTTAGGGGGTTTAGGGATGTGGTAGCTCTCTCCCTTACATACACATATAAGTTAAATTATATTGCTTCTAGAACTATTTTCAGCTGATATATATATATATATAGGGGAGAGTAGGGAGGGATTGGACAGTTTTGACAAAAATATTTTTTACAAATTTACTTTTACTGGTACAATACTGTAAGTTTCAGAGAAACAAATTGAAACATTTTAACATCTTTCAAAAATATAAATTTGATGGTAATTATTGACATATTAATTTTATAAGCCAATTAACGTAGTGATAAAAATGTCCCATCCCTCTCTTATATGAGGGAGGGATGGGACATGTTTATAAAGTTAAAATAAATACATAATATACAGACATACTATGAAAAATGACAAAAACAGTGGGACACGATGCATGTAAGGTTAATTAATTACGAATACCACCTGTTTTATCCAACATTAGAGTATAATGTACCACTTAAATAAAAATTTTCAAATGCTCAAACAGTTCATCTTTTTTTTTTTTTTTTTTTTACTTCTAGTAGAAAAAATACTGTTTTTTAGTTCAAATATTCAAAATTCAGATTTGTTATATTTATATGCTTTGTGGTTCCCTGAATATTAATAAGATTTTTAGTGGCTGGTCTGTGTGTGTTTCAGCATGTCTCAAGAACAAATATTACCAAGAAATCCTAACTGTAATTGATGAGTGTAATTTCTTTTGTATATTTTACCATGTCCAGGAAAACTATTTAGGGATGAAAATCAATTCCTCATACATATATGGTAAATAAAGGTAGTATCATTATTCTTGACAACAATCCTTTTGACTACAAATGCATCACCCTGTGAGTAATGTTTGTTTTTTATGGTTGTTTTCTGTATGATTCTCTGATTTCTTGAAATAATAGTTTATTCCACATTATTCTTCATTTTTAACTTCAATTAATTTCTTGTTCGATAGGGTGCCCGTTAGCAATTTGCTATTATAGTTGTTAACGAACGAAATCATACATTGGTGCTCAAAGGTGAAAAGGGTCACCCCTGATGAGTTTTTTTTCACAGTTCTGAGCTTTTCCTAATTGAAAATATTTTGTTGAAAATACTGTGTTTATTTTCTCAATGCTTGTTTGCATCTTTTCATTTGAGTTCCATGTCATTTTTACGCACCGGCAAAATTTTAGTTTGTTGTAATTTCATTCTAATTGATCTATGTGATTTCAGTGATATTATACTTGTTCTGTTGCTTGAATTTTACTACGATTGATAATTGACTTATATATTTACATTTAAAATTAAAACTGATGCAATGGCACATATATTTTGAATGTATTTTTAATTTTATGATTAAAATATAACATTGTAATTACTCATATTCAAACTTATTGTAGGGCCGCGGTAGCCCAGTCGGTAGAGCACCGGCCTCGTAATTGGAAGATTGCAGGTTCGGTACTCGAGCCGGCCAAAGACCGTCGTGTACACTAATGGTGGCTGGTGCACGTAAAGTCTGTCGTGGCCGCAAAGTCCTCCATGTTCCCATCAAAAATTATACCTCTGGGGGTAACCGAAGTGGGAGAGCCATCCCTTCCATGGAGGATCAAAATGGTGATGGCATGTCTCCGGACCACCTCTAGGGGTGTGTCCCAGACCGTCGCCAATTGCCCATCTGCGCAGCATTAGTGCGACGTAAAAACCAACCACAATCAAACTTATTGTATTATGTAATTTCAAATAAAATATACGAATTTCATATATTTATATTTGCTTAATATAGGCATTAAAACTATATATATATATATATATATATATATATATATATTATTTGTTATCTTACACCTTGAACTGCAGTCTAACTTTATAACATTTAAATGCTAGGTAAAGTAAGAGAAAATTGAATGAGTGCCAGAGAAGATTATTTTAAATGTAAATTCGATGAAATAATTTTCTTTCATCAGCGTTCACCGAACAAGCAAATTTCTGAGAAAAATCAATTCTGGGAAATTGGAAAAATAATTAGTTGCATGATTTTACGAAGAGAGAAATCATTATGAAATGAAAACGTTGAAAAAAAACTTTTCAGAAAAAAAAAAAAAAAAAAAAAAAAAAAGTTAAAATTGTATTCTTTCCATTGCGAAAAAAGTCAAAGTCATGAAAAATATTAAAACTGAGTTGAACATCAGTAGCGTAATTTTTTTCTTCCCCCCTCCCCCCCCCACCCCCACACACACACTTTCCGGAATTTTTTTATGTTTTTGAAAAAAAAAAAAAAAAAATCATGTAATAGCAACTTGTACTAAGATATAAGAAGAATAAAAGGCGGTTTTCTCTATACATTAAATAATCTGGAGTGTCACTCACACTTTCTCTTACCCTGAAATTTAACACTAAAAGTACAGATTGTATATTAAGGGTTACGATAACGAGTACTGTTATGTAAACCTATGTTAAAGCAATTGAAATTAGGCTTCGGAACAGCGTTATTTGGCAAATAATTCTAAGTGAGGGGGCTACTGACCATCAACCCCCCCCCCATACCCGTTTCAATATTGTATGAACATTTATACAGAATTGAAATCTTTTATTAAGTGCAAAAGTTTATTTAAAATTTTTAAGACAACTTTTATTCGTTGAAACTTATCAATCTTGAAAAAACTTTTCTATAGTAACAAACGCATTAACTTCAAAATACATCATTTGGATCGCCTGAAAGTATTTGTTTCTGATTTACTCTAACAGATGCAGTTAAAGATCAAACTATAAAACTTGACTTCGCTAATCAGGTAGCCTCAAAACGTGTAAATATACAAAAAACCAAGTGATGAATATTTATCTTAAAAAAATTCATTATTTATCATATGGCTATGAGGATTTAATTTCAATTCCTGAGCAGCTTTCCTGGACATGGTAAAATATCATATAATGTAGTATATTATAGTAAAGCACTTCCACTAACAAATAAAAAAGAATGTTATGGCTTAAATATTGGAAGCCCTGTATATATTCTGAAAGTTATTTTCACATCACATGGTGCACATAAATATAATTCTATATTAATAACACATAGCATAACCTAAAGTACACTTACATCAATTTTCAAGTATTGTCGCATTATAATCTAGTTCTTTTGTGTAGCCCTGTAAACGAACAGTGGATGATTTCTATACCATATTCTACAAGAAACATGTTTTTAAGCATATAAAAAATATATATTCGTTTCATTTGGTTTAGTGCAGTCTATAGCTGTTAAATTCTACTTTACCCGCAATTTCCCCCATAGACGTAATGTATTTGAATTCTCTTGAGTGTCCCTGTACACGAACTATTTGCTTGATCTTAACGAAAAGTTTAGTGTAGCATCTTTATATGATACACATTTATAATACCAAGACAGAACTTTCTGCTATAATTTGTTATTGAGATATGCTGATAACAGACAGACACACACGCAGACTATTCGCTTAAAACATGATTTTCATATTCAGGGGACTTCAAAACGTGTAAATATAACAAAAACTCGCGTTCGAAAATTTGACCCTAAATCAATACTTTCTCTACCTTATGGGTAAAAGAAAGTAAAAAAGTTACTGTCTCTGGCGTCAAATTTTGTTTGTCTGTGACCGCATCTCCTCGCGGAGTGCAGGGTTCTCCGCGTCATGAGAGGTATCAATGTGTTTCGAATACTCCAAGGAAAACATTTCAGTCTGTTAGAAATTTCTATCATTTTAATTAACGAAGTTATTAATTAAAAACGTCGGATTTATAAAGGTACTCTAGTTGGCATTTTACGAAAAGTTTCTGAAATCGTTCTTCTTTCAATCTTATGATGTCATTTTCCCCAGGAAAATTGAAATAGTGTAAAATAAAGAATAAAAAATAAATGCCTTTGTTGCTATCATAGATATAATAATTTACATAGTATATTTCTTATTACTATATCGCTATTGGTAACACAGAAATTTTTCGTCTGAAAATAAATAGTAAAAAAGATATTTTCACTGAAAAAATTAAGTTAGGATTGTAATTTGTCGTCGGTCTTTTTTTCCCCTCTACTTTTAGCAAATTAAACTTCTTACTGGCGATTTCTTATGTTGTTTATATATATACATATATATTTTTATACGTTCTTTTTTTTTTTTTTTGTGAATAAGGAAATAATGCCGTGTCTGTATAACTGACTACTTTTCTTTTTGTCTTTAAAGTATATTTATCTTTTTTTATTTAAAAAAATTTTTCAAAATATTTTGGCATAAAAAAATATTTTAGATTCAAATTCAAACTCATTTATAAATAACAGAATCTTCTAATTTGCAGTGATCATTTTTATCATTACAGAAATTCTATGATATATTCCTGACATTTCTATGATATATTTCATATTTCTGATTATGGCAAGAAACAAATCCATCACCTAAAACTCTTATAAACAATCGAGTAGACTTTATTCTTCGTTATTTTAAAAAGTAAGTAGGAGAAAATTAAAAATTGAAGCTGTAGGATATTTTTCCAAATTAATCTAATAATAACAATAATAAACATTTTTTCTTTTCAGATATTTTCAAATGTGTAAAATTATCATCTGGATGTACATTAAAAAAAGAAGAAAAATACATAGAGTCTTAAATAATGTCCTAAATTAACTAAAAAATTATGGAGTGACTCCACTCGACTTTCCGAACATTGAGTAATTAACAGTTTTGTAGATAAAGTAAAGAAAGAGGAGTTGTTAAACAAACAAAGGAGAGAAAACCATAATAGAGTGTTTGAGTATTTTTCTCCATATATTACACGATGTTTTATTGAACGCTACTGAACTTTGAGCCCATAGATCATAATGATAAAGAATTTTTCGTTGTGTACTTGTAAAAACCTATAAATGCTAGATTCACCAAAATATGCTTATAGTTAGTGCAACAGTGATTTATAATATTCGTATAAATTTTCAGCTCAACTGAATGAGGCGTTTAGATGCTATCGCACTTTTAAAAATTTGGTCCCATAGCCATAATGATAAAGAATTTTTCTTTGTGTCCCTGTAAAAAAACTTTAAGTGCTAAATTCACCAAAACCTATACAGATTGCGTATCTATGGCCTATAACATGTGTTTAAATTTTTTGCTCAATTGAATAAAGCGTTTAGATGCTATCGCACTTTTAAGATTTTGGTCCCATAGGTCATAATGATAAAGAATTATTCTTTGTGTCCCTGTAAAAAAACTATAAGTGCTAGATTCATGAAAATCAATAGGGTTCGGGTTACGGTGACTTGCAACATGCGTACCAACTTACAGCTTAATTGAACAAAGCGTTTAGACGCTAGCGTGTTCACTCACACACATACACACACACACACACATACATCATCGTAAAAATAGTGAAAACGGACTCAGGGGTCCTCGAAACGTATAGAAATATCAAAATCTCAAATTCGATTTTTGACATAATTACAATACTTTCCTCACTATAGTGTTGGGAAAGTAAAAATGAATAGTAAAAAGTATAAGCATTAGAAAAAATAGGTACCAGATTTTTTTTTTTTTTTTTAACATGCAATTGTGCCAAAAAATTTTAATCGTAAGATAGTGACAAAAATTCAATGGTCGTCAAGGGGTTCATATACAAAAGCTGTAATGCAAAATGGTGCAGATTATGAAAAAAAAAAAAAAAAATCACTGATTTTTAGTATAATATTTCAATAAAAGAAAAGCATTAGATATCATGTATTGTTAATTTGAATTGAATATGAGGATTTCTATAACATTTTTCTGCTTTTTGTCTTGTATTATGCAATATTAATATTTCTATACCAAAAAAATCATTGCCAAATAGAGACAAAAATTTTAAAATCGCCAAGGGGATTCATATACTATAGCGGTACCGGAAATGGTCTAGATTTTACAAATATCTTTCTATTCGGGAAAAAAAATTACTGATTTTTAGTATAATATTTCATTAAAAGCGTTTGACATTCAACATGAGGATTTCTATAACTTTTTTTTTTTTTTTTTGAGATCTTGTGTCATGTGCTATTAATATTAATATCACTGCTCTTCACGAAAATTAACCCCAATACCATTTATGCAAATTCTTATGTAAAACGATCTTCTGAATCCGACTATGACGTCCATTTTTCCCCATCACCCACCGTTGGGGCGCCACCCTATTTTTATTATTGTTCGGCAATTTTATGGTTATAAGTTTGATTTGCAGCGTGGTGAAGGATTATTTTAACTGTTAAATATCATCTGTGGGTCTACAGAGGTGAAAATTTTTAAACCATGAACATTTGTAGCAAGGAGTAAATTTACGGGGGGGGGGGGATGGGGGGGAACGTAGTACATTCATGAATTGTTTTCTTGTTTATTTTCATTTAACCTTTTACATTAATTGTCACTGGATAATTCGATAAGCTACGTCACAGATCTCTCTATAAACAACCAATGACAGCGCGATGTGCTAATGAATAAAACTGTTTTTTAAATCGCCAAAACAATTTTGTTCATTTAGAGAAATATTGGTTGGACAGTAAAAGACTGTTTGGTTAAAGCAACAAAATAATTTTGTTCATTTGAAGAAATATTTGTTGAATAATAAAAGACTATTTGGTTAATGTAACAAAATAATTTTACTCATTTAAAGAAATATTGGTTGAATAATAAAAGACTGTTTACTTAAAACAACAAAATAATTTTGTTTATTTAAAGATTTAAACAAATATTGATTAAATAATAAGACTATTTGGTTAAAACTATAAAATAATTTTATTCATTTAAACAAATATTTATGGAATAACAAAAGACTGTTTGGTTAAAACAACAAGATGATTCATTTAAACAAATATTGATTAAATAATAAGACTATTTGGTTAAAACTATAAAATAATTTTATTCATTTAAACAAATATTTATGGAATAACAAAAGACTGTTTGGTTAAAACAACAAGATGATTCATTTAAACAAATATTGATTGAATAATAAAAGACTGTTTGATTAAAACAACAAAACAATTTGAGTTCTTGCATGAAAATAGGCCATATCAGCAGAACAATTTGGATGATTTAACAAAATACTTCTATGTAATAGAAAATATAATTTATGCAATGGAAAATAAAAAATAAACAGCTATTGAAATAGCAGACAGGCTGACCCCTAGTTATTTTCAAAACGAATTTAAATTTATCAACACTTCCCTATCAAAGCTACACGTAAAACATTCATTGCACGTGACCACCATACACAATGAACAACAAACCACGTCGTAGCTAAACTTCCATAAGTCGTCTTTTAAATAAAATTCACGCTTTGTCGACATTTAAAATTTCAAAAGGTTTGTTATGTCGAATGAATTGTCCATAATTTGCTTACATGTAATTTCTTCTACCCTCTTCCCTCGGAGTATATCGAGGTCAGTGGAACGTGCGGGGGGGAGCCGAAAAGGGTCAGTGGACGGAGGCAAATACCACTTGACTTCTCAGGTGCGTGCTCTCTATGACCGACCGTGATTCGGTAAAAAAAAAAATATATTTTGGTAAAAAAAACCTTGCGGGTCTCTTTTAAAAGGCAGGGGCGGCAGAAGGTGTAAAGTAAGTTCATTGCCCTTGGATAAAAATCGACTGAATAAAATTAGAATCGAATTATATTTTGTAAAGTTACGTCAAGGGGAATTGCTTCAATTATTATCTTCCTTCATGATAGTGATCAAGTGTAATATTAGCATAAAAATGCGTTGAGATTGTGGTGTTGAATGATGATGAATTTAAAAGAAAATTTGTAAGAAGATACTATAAATAGGGGAAAAAAAGTGCGAGAATTATTTCGAGCCGAAATTATTAAGGTTTCCGCTGAAGTTAAAACTAAATAAATAAATAGAAATAAATAAAATTATTATTCATTTATCGAAATTAAAATTCTTTTATTTTGTTAGTAACAGAAAGATTTTGTGCGTTGATTCTTTCATACTGCACTCGTGCCGCCTGACGAAAGGTCATTCTTAATTATTTTGACCCGAAATAACTGTTTCACATCTTATTTTCTTTGCATTTCTTTCTTTCATTTTCTTTTCTCGTTTCCAAATTATGATACTTACATACAAAACAAAAATTTTTATTCACCAATTGTAATATTTATCAGTGTTTGTGGAAATTCATATGAATAACGCCTTATCTCAAGAATAATATAATCAGAAATTAGAAATTTCACGAAACTGGAAGTTAAAAACAAAATATAAATAATAACGATGACATATAAATAATAGTTATTTCTCAAATGATATATTGGCATTATGTTTAAATTTTAACGGCCCTCTTCACTTACCGTCGCCGGAAGCCCGAGCCAATGTTATTCTATGGGGAAATTTTCTTTATAAATAACTTATTAACTAATACATATTTTTAAATTCTGTTTTCACATTCAGAAAATTCCCAACTCTTAAATGGACGGACCTTTTTTAAAAAATGTATTTTTTATTTTTTATAATTTATTTTGAAATTGCAAAATGAAAAAATTTCACATATTGAAAATTCGTATTTTGCAGCTTCAAAATAAAATATTAAAAAAAAATAATAATAATTTTTTAAAAAAGGTGCGTCCATTTAACAGCTAGGAACTTTCAGAATGTGAAAACAGGATTTAAAAATATGTATTTTTTAATAAGTTATTCGTAAAGAAAAATTTCCCATAGAATAACATTAGCTTCGGCTTCCAGCGGCGGTGAGTGAAGCGGGCCCTTAAGCTAAAATTCTCCCGCGAATTAAAAACCTAGCTCTTTAAATTGCACATATGTTAAAATATATACGTATTTATTGAAAATAATAAAAACAAAACTAGAGTGTTTTATCCATTTCCGGATTATTTAATTAGTTTATCGAACACACCGTATAAAATATCTACTCATCTATGTGTTATACGTATATTATATTGCTGAAATTGTAAAAGGAATTTTATTTTAAATGTTTTATCTCTTACATAAATCACTGAAATTTATTCCAATAACGCTGGCGTACAAAATTATATCCACAGCCTGTGTTTTCGTTTTCTTCTTTTGCGCATAATTTTTAAACAAATAAATATATGAACATAAAATTTGAAGGGCATGTTAACAATATAAAACGATATGTATGATGTAAGCAATTTTAATTTTTTAACATAAGTAATATTTTTACTTTCTTCTAATTCAATAGAAAAATGTAATGGTTTCTTAAAAATTTTCGATATCTGGTTTTCAATGGAATTATACATTTTAGAAGATCTAGTAATGATTTGACCATTTTTAGAAAATGTATATTTGCATACGTGTGACAAAATTTTCTAGCGACAGTATCAAAGGAACTAATGAACATAATATCATAGAAATTGGTATGAAGTTGCAACTTGACATCTATCAACTTTTGGAGAAAATTGCTCGGCAGGTGGCAGTGCTACTACATTTTATCTAAATTTTTAATATGATGGTATTAGGCAAAATTTCGTATAAATATGCACAGTTTTAAATATTCCTAACAAATCTCAATGATATTAGAAAAGAATTATTTATAATAATTATAGGCAACTACATTTTTTTTTTTTTTTTTTTATAAGTACGAACATCCTTCCCTCTTGGGGAAAGTGGGGTCAAAGTCCGCTGCCGAGGAGGAACAAATTTTCAATATGGTTTCTTTCGAAAGAGCTCGTCAGTACCTTTAAAACAAATGGTTAAACCACTGATCTGTATTAATTTAAAAATAAAATTGTCGGTTTTTTCAATTATATACACTCCTGCTAAAAAGTTTAGCAAGATTTGCAAACGATCAGTTTTTATCAATTTAGAAACTTATCTCTCGCATAAATATAGTAATAAAACATAGATTGATCATTGAGGGAGGAAAAGTGATTCCTTTTTACTCGGGAAAAGACGTCTATTTTACTCTTTTTCCCCGAGTGAATATACACAGGAATACACACAGATAGTATAGCAAATAAAATTTATGTACTCAAAGAGAATGAAAAACTCCAGATACCCATTTTTCTTTCTTTCTTTTCGTTTTCCTTTCCTTTCCTTTTTTTTTTTTTTTTTTTTTTTTTTTACTATACTCTAGTATAGAGCCGTCTCTAGTATACTCATGTCTGCACAAAACTGACTTTCTTTCTTTCGACATTTATTATTATACTTCTTTGAGAGAAAAATCGTCTGCATTCATCATGAAAAATAATTTTAATAAATTATAATTTGATAAAGTATTTGTATTCCGTAAATTTGTATAGGATTATATATGGAAGAAAGTATTGTCGGGGCCACAACATGTTAGTTATATATTAAAACTTCTGCGGCTGCTAACTACATTTAAAAGAATTCTGAGAATTTCATATTACTTACTAATATAAAATATTAAAAAATATTAAATTTTTAAAAAAGTATTCCATTAAATATGAATACAATAATTATTTCATAATAATAACAAAGAAACTCATTATAAAAATTATATTTTTCATAAATTACTTGAATATAACTTACTTATGAATACTTATCCCATTTCTTTTCATATATTTATTAGAACACTTAAAAGCCGCGCAATATTTCGGCATTTTCAAAATTCATTAACATTCTATTCAATTACTATTTCCGAGTTTTATACTCTCTAATGGTTGATGAAAACAACTTTTTCGGCATCAAATATCTTTGCTTGTTAACATGGGGATGATAGCTCTATATCAATATGATCTCTCTATGAAATATTTTCAAACATTGGGTATTTAAAGAACTAAGTCTTCCTTATGTATTTCAATGAAGATTGGTTTAAGACAACATTTAGGGGAACGGTAACAAATTGAGCAAAATCAATATTGTTTGTGATCACTCTGTATCGTTAAGTGATCGAAATGATCTGTAATTTTAGGATAGGTTGATATAGACCCAGTACAATTTGTGGATGAATTTACGCGACGATAGCATGTTAAATAACGGAGATATAAGCATTTATTCTAAAGCTCAAATTAAAAAAAAAAAAAAATCAGCATGTTTTTTATTTATCATATAGAGAGATTTAAACGAAAATTATTCCTACTTTCAGAAAAATTGTAGAAACACTTTTGAAACAATATAGTACAACCGGAATACAAATATCTTAAATATCTCATGAAATATGAACATTTTTATGAAAAGCATTTTCACTGCACATGTGCGAAAGATAATATATTTATATATATATATATATATATTCCATAAGTTGAAAGCTAGATATATTGGGCAACTTTCGTCAAAAGTGCATTTGAATAGAGTAAAAAATTAAGGAAATCATACGAAAAAGAACGAACTAGATTTTCGATTTTTTCCAAGAATTCAAATTTCTTAAGGGGTTTTTCACATGCCGCGTAAATAATTTGAAGATCCAATTATTTAAACCACGCTCCAAATGTACTTTTTTGTGAAAAACTCCTTATAAGCTTGTAACTCTATCACATTTTCTTTTATTTATTAAGATTTGTGAGATGATAAGGGATTTTTCACAAAAAATAACTTTTGTCAAGAGGTTAAAATAATCTACAAATTAATTACGCGGTATGTGAAAAATCCCTTAAGAAGAAATTTCAACTCTTGGAAAATATTTAAAATCTAGTTCGTTTTTTTTTTTTTTTTTTTTTTTCGAATAATTTGCTTAATGTTTACTCTATTCAAATGCACTTTTGACAAAAGTTGCCCAATATATCTGGCTTTGAACCTATGCAATAAAAATTCTTTTATCTTTCGCACATGCGCAGTGAAAACGTTTTTCATAAAAAGGTTCCTATTCCATGAGATATTTGTATTCCGATTGCAGTATATTGTTTTAAAAATGTTTTTCCAACTTATCTGAAAGTGGGAACAACTTTCGTTAAAAACTCTATATATATTATAAATAAAAAACATGCTGGTTTTTTTTTTTTTTTTTTTTTTTTTTTTTTTTTGAGTTTAAAAGTAAATGCTTATATCTTCGTTATTTAATATGCTATCGTCACACAAATCCATCCACAAATTAAACTAGGTCTTTGTTAACGTATCCTAAAGTTGTAGTTCATTTCGTTCACTTAACGATACAAGGTGATCACAAACACTATTGATTTTGCTCAATTTGTTACCAGCACACAAAACGTTGTCTTAAGCCAATCTTCACTGAAAAACATGAAGAAGACCCAGTTCTTTTAATACCCAATGTTTGAAAACATTTCATCGAGAGATAAGTTTTTAAATTGAAAAAAAAAAAAAAAAATGGCCGTTTGCAAATCTTGCTAAACTTTTGACCAGGAGTGTGTGTATATATATATATAAACTGCATTTTTAAAGATATTTTATAGAGCATAAAATTGGCTTTTTCGTATATTTAGCGTTATACTTCGGATGAAAATTGCCTGCGTTTATCATGGAATATAAATTTTAATAAATAATCATTTTATTAAAATATTTGTGCTGACAAGAAAATATTCAAAAGGTGTCGTCTTCAAAAAATATTGAAAAAAATATATGTGATTCTACTCTTCGTAAAACACCAGGAAGTGAAAAAATTATCGGCTGAAAGAAATTACAGCGACCACAAAAAATTATCAAAATTAAACATATTTGGCGATTTAGCGCTGTTAGGCGGTCAGTTCGCTAGCATCGAGATTGCCATGTACGAGCAGAACCGTGTTTTGTTTCTCCGCCTAGTACTCAAAATCAATCGCCTAACAATGTGAAATCGCCAAATATGTTTAATTTTGATAATTTTTTTGTGGTCGCTGTAATTCCTTTCAGCCGATAATATTTTCACTTCCTGGTGTTTTACGAAGAGTAGAATCACATAAAACTTTTTCAATATTTTTTGAAGACGACACCTTTTGAATGTTTCCTTGTGAGTGAATCCGTGTACGAAAATATAGATGAACGTTTTGTGGTAGCCAAAACATACTAGTTTAAAGTATTATTAAATTCAAAAGTAAGCTTTGGAATAAATGAGAGATAAGTAATGTATAAAAATGCATTGTTTTTTTTTTTTTTTTTTTTTTTAAACATTTTTTTAAAAATAGCATTATTTATTTTTCGCATTAAAAATAGACTTTCAAAGTGACCAAATTTGTTTAAAGTAGTATAAAATTTTAAAAGATTATTTTGAAAATTACCGGCAAGAAATATCCATTAACATTATTACTTCGTATCTTATTTTTAACACTTTTGTAATTTACTTTACGCTCTTATCTCTCATTCTCATTGGTAAAAAATAAAACAGTATTTAATATATTTTAGGACACCCTGTATGTATATTTAGTATAGGAGTTGTAAACTATATTATATAAGAACTATACATACAGTGCGGCGCACCAAGTGTTTTTGGCAGGACAAGATCAGTGTAAATCACTCTCTTTGGAGCATGTATGGTTTTAGAAGAAACATTAAAATTTTAGTTTCCAATCGTACGATAGGTACGAGGAACATACGTAATTGTAGAAATTTTTAACCATGATTTTTTGAGTTTTCTATAAGTACCGAGGAATTTTAAAATCACAATATTGATATGATGTTCGTCCGTAGGTTAGTCAGTTTATCAGTTAGTTAATTACAACGTTATAGTGTACGCATTATTTCCAAAACAAATGACAAATGATAGTAAAAACGTTGCACATGTTTTAAAATATCACTTATGATACTGACAGAATCTCTCTTTCACTCTCTCTCTCAAACTTTTTTAGGCGCGTTGAGCACTTTTTGGATGAACAAAAATCATGGAACTCGCGTCATCGTCACCGAACGCTTTGAAGTGAAAACTTCTCTTTGGGTGAACGAAAATCATGGAACTCGCGTCATCGTCACCGAACGCTCTCCACGAGCTATATGTATACTGTGTATTGTACAGTCGGGGAAAAAAAAAACGCAGCACTTGATGGTATTTCGTTATTAATTGACGCAGAAAAATTTATTAGACACCATTCAACAGGAAATGAAATGCACTTTCTGAAAATGTCGTCAAATTTTTAATTAGGGGTCATCTACATATTAAAATGAGCGCCAACTTTGATTTTGTCAATAGCAACACCCAATTTTGACTTCATATTCGAATTTCTGAGAGTCTGGCAGTGCGGAAAAGTATACTGTTTGTATACTTTATCTTTAGTATTCATAGAGTTATGATCAAAAATGTGTTAGGGGGCTATCTCTAAATATAGAAAAATAAAATTAAGATCCTACAAGAACTAGACAAAATTATACTGTTTCACACCGGAAATATTTCAATAAAAAAAGAGTTATAAAAAGAAATAAAAATATTAACACCTTTGCAGTATCTTAATTATCATGAATTTAGTTTTTTGGATATGTATATACTTTAGAACTTTTTTAGATAATTTTAGGTATATTTAAATACATTACACTTACGATTGGTCAGACAATACTTTTTATAAAAGTGCAATATTTTTCAATTAAGAAATATCTATCATGGATATACTGATCACCAATAAAGCTTAAATTTTCTTTCGTACGTGTAACATAATATACAAACTGAAATAATATAGCTATATATATATATATATATGCTACAACGCATAAACTAAATCTTTACGGATAAATTATTGTAAGGTTTCATAAAGTAAATATTAAACAGTTTTAATAGCACTTACCAGTTTTGGGTCAGTTGAACTCTTTGGAACTGTACGATTTGTTTTATAATTTCTATGAAAATATAATTTCTTAATTAACGCTTTCGCGACTGCTGACGTAGATTCACATCATTTGAAAATCTGTAACAATGCCAGTGGGCGTTTGTTTCGTAATTTGTATGTTACTTATTTCTTAAGCATATACCCAGTGTTCATATTTTTGCAATAAAATATACTATGGATAGAAATATATTAATTAGAAAGAATATAGTTATAATGTATATTCATCTGTAATATAATTGTGTTACAGAAAATTTGTTTTGAAATATTTTATTTTGAGAGTATTTCAAACAGTAAACCCCGCCTATTTAGTTAATTTTTTTCTTCTAGTGTTCGTTTAAAGGATTCTAAATTTATCACCAGTAATCGATGAAGTAAATACCACTTGTGTGTATTTTTGTCAATGTAAAATAAGGGGTTTAACACGAATACTCAAAGTCACATTCACTTTTTGTTTCTGTATTGTTTTGTTTTGAAGAACGATAAAAGGCGGGGCTTTAGAAAACAGTAATTCTTGATACTAACACAAATGTCTAAAAATCAACATTTTTGTTTCATTTCTTTGCATTTGACGTTGTTGTTATATAATTTGACCCTTAAATAAAAAATAAAAATATTTTGTTCAATTTTCTCCGTCATTTTTTAAGATTTGCTTCGTTATCTCATTCAACATTTTTTAAGAGACGGCCCCCTAAACCACTCCAAAAGAAAGATTTATTTATATCTCGAAAACTAATAACTGGAATGAGCTGCAAATTTGCACACCCATATTTTTCAGCATTAGGATTCATTTTATGTAAAAATTAATATAGGTCATAATTCATAATTTTTATGAATATGAATTTATTAATATTTTTCAGAATTAAAAATATTTTTCAGAATCAAAATTAATGATGGATTATGTTTGGGTTTCTCCACTGTATCTCGTAAAAAAAGAATTATATCGATTAAGTTATTTTTTGTGAAGATATTAATAAAAGTTTGAAATATGAATTTAGCACCTTCAAACTTTGAACGCTTATAACTCTGTGAAAAAATAAGCAAAATATACAACCAATATACTTTTTGGCATTGTCGCGATCCCAGGAATTCAAATATAAAATAAAAATGGGGCATTACCATTGAAAAAATCAAAGTTGGTGCGCGTTTTAATATGTAGACGACCCCCAATTCAAAATTTCCGTTCATTTTCTGAATCTACTCTCAATTCCCCGTCGAATGATACCTATTACATTTTTGTGCATTGATTAGCAACGGAGTTACATCGAGTGCTGCGTTTTTTTTTTCCCCGACTGTACATAGATATACCTCCGTGCGTTATTAGTATACATTATATATGTATACAAAGAGTATATCAATGTACATATATATCCATATATGAAGCGCAAGGCGCGGCATGCCTCATATACACATGTATATGTATAAAATGTACACTAATACGAGTAGTATACTGGCATCTGTCTCTTTCTAGTTCTATACTCTGTGTATGTATGTATTTTTTCCACAGTATATACATAATTCACAAAGTACAAGCACGTGTTTTTATACAGTCTGTTATATTCTTCTTTTTGCTTTCAATATAAATTTTCAAATAAATAATAAAGAAAATTATTTTAATCATATTGCAATATTTTTACCTAATAAAAGGCTCAGTTCATTTAATTTGGGTAGCTGCAAATATTGTGCCGAATCATATAATATAGATCATAAACACTTCTTCACAAACCAAAAATAATTCGAAAATAATAGCTCGACGATACAATTCACAAGTTACTTAGTTTTCACTTCTAACGGCAGTCCCCAAAGACTGCTTTAAGTTTTTTTCTTTTTTTTTTTTTTTTTTTCCTAGCATTATTTTAAAATCTTCGTAATTTATTTGAAATTTACGATTTTCTTAACGTGGGAGAATAGAGCAAATTTCCCCTTAAACGTGTATTTAAAAGGAACATTTTTATTGTAAAGACGTCACACTAGCTTTTAAATATCAGTTATGATGCTGGCATGATTTTTATTAACTATGAAAATTCAATTTTCAAATTTTCGTAAATTATTGGAATTTACGATTTTCTTAACATGGCAGATAAAAGTAAAATTTCTCATAAACATCCATTATGAGGAATATACTTTCATTAAAAAGATGTCAGACAGTATTTAAAATATTGAGATCCTGGCTTGAACATTAGGGAAGACCGGGGTACAATGAACCAATTTTGGAAATTTTAAGTGTTCTCTCACAAAGTAATGATTTCTCGCTATTGAAAATATGTGTGCATATTACCTATATATTGGGTTTTATATCGCACTCAATCAAAAACAATAATTATGTTTTCTTTTTTTATATAAATTTTTTAACAGCAACTGACAAAATGGACCATTGTACCCCGACTCAAGGGTTAAATGGTTCATGACACGGGGTATTATGGACCATAGGTCAAATTTAAAAATTATACTAATGTAGTGCGTTTTTTAATGTCTTATAAAATGTAGAATATATTATATTTGTTTATTTATGTCTTCGATTCATACAAATAATGTAAATTAATGAACATTAAAATTAGAAAATGACACACCACACGATTTTTGTGTCACTGAAAGTCTGCTGTTTTCTTGTAAATTTGTAGGATCTGGAAGGCTCATCATTACAATACCTTGAAAATTTACAAGAGATATATCAACACTCTCAGGAAAAAAAGAAAAAAAAAAATGTAGAGATCTTGATTAGGTTTTCGTTGCATGAATCTCACAAAAACAGATTTTTTTTTTTTTTTTTTTCTGTGATTAAACCAACAAAATGTAAAACCGTTCTTTTCGTCAAATTTATTTGTATTATTATTTTTTAATTGCATTATTTAATTCAGTTTTTTATAGCTGTATGATATTTGTAAAAATATAAGAATACAAAAGTAACTGAATGGTTATTAAAAATAAATAAGAAGAAACTTCAAAGTAAATTGCTTTCTTATTCATCTTTGAAGACATAATAGATCTAATTAAGGTTAACTATGAAATTTTTAAGTATAATTTATAGCTAACACTTGAAATCAGTTTATTATGACAGAGAACTGGGGTAAATGGACCATGGTCCATTGTACCCCGGTTCTTAGTGGTCCATTGTACCCCATGTGGACCTCTGACAGCAAATGTTAAAAAAATATAACAAATCCCTTTAAAAATATTTTATGATATCAAATATAATAATAGATGACCTTTGCTCTTTATTGTGCTAAATAGCCTCTTCCAGATCATAATTCTTAAATGATGAAAAGAAAAAATGTTTAACTCAAAGTATTTACTTTTGGCTACCGTAAAAATAAATTTCATGAATAAAATGGCTAAATTGTCAGTTAGGCATCAAGTTGCTGACTAAGTTTCATCACTGCAGTGCTGCGATCTATGTACCAAAATACGAACCATAAAAATAAATAAATAAATGATTACAATTATAGGGAGGGGTCCATTGTACCCCGTGGCCCATTGTACCCCAGTCTCCCCTATCAATTACAAACATTTTAATTTCTGATTTCTAAACTTTGTAAGTTATTTGAAATTTTAGGTTTTATAACATAACCTAGAATATTTCGACCTGTCGAGCGATCGGTTAAATAAATTTCTTTTAACATGAACCCTGTAGTAAAAAAATTATGAGAATATATGTATGATGGGTACTGAGCAGAGCCCACGTACATGCTCCATCATATACTATAGGTACGGGGTACTTAGGTAATTGTAAAAATTTAAGCTCTTTTTTTTTTTTTTATGTTTTTATAAGTTTTGAGGTGAGATGAATCCGAAAATCCCAAACTCCCTGTGACGTGTGTCTGCAGGGAATCAAACTGTTAGATTGTTAGATCGTTAGAGATTAGTTTGTTAGTCTGTGTACATGATATTAAAAAAAAAAAAAATAGTCGCAGAGTGATCGGAACAGTTTTACAAAATGTCTCATATGACGCGGCAGGAATGTTTGTTTCCAAAGTTCTAATTGGAAAACTTCGTAAGTTATTGGAAATTTACTATTTCTTTAACGTTAGAGCAGTTGATTATAACATTCTAACTTTGTAAACTTCATAAATTGTTCAAAATTTAGGATATTGTTAACATAGGAAAATAGTGCAAATTTTCACATAAACAAACATGCATTATGGGGATTATTTTCATCGTAATAATAATGGACAAGTTTAAAATATAATTTATGAAACTGGCAAGAACTTCATTAATGTATTTATTTTTGAAAACTTAGTAAATTATTCGAAATTTGCGATTTTCTTCATTTTAGAATAGGGCAGTATTTCACATAACTTGCGTTATCGGAATTATTGGATTGTAAATATTATGCTGAAGTTTCATAAAAACTAAAATATGAAACAAACTCTAATAAAGTTAAACAACCAATGTAGGATAGAGTAAATACATGGAAGCGTAGTTAGGGTAGCTGAGCAAGGGGGTGGGAGCATATCATTATGTGATCGTGCCGAGTGATCGGCAAACTTCATTTATCTTAAAACAAATGTAGTATGTCCTATAGTAGAAATTTTTCAGAACAAGTATATGATGTATGGAAAATTACTTCTATGTTTTTCTTACTTTTCGTTGGAGGTAAGCATTGGTTGCGACCAATTGCAGGTACTCCGAAGCACTCACGTTGACGATGAAGTATATGAAGAGGAACTGGTAAAGTCTACGAATGACAATTAATTTCAGAATGAAGGGGAAAATGTGACAAGAAATAAATGATTTTTACTTAAGAAACTTTGTATATTTATAGTATGATTAATCGGATGACGTTGTAACAAAATGTTTCTTTAAACAGAAAAAACACAATTTTTATCAGAAAAAATCCGGTTCCATAGCTTTATATTCCTTAAAACGATTATTCGTTCATCTGTTATCCGATTCACTAAGGACAATTGTACATAAGATCAGGGCCCGAAATTTGAACTAAGATTACACTCGCCGAAAAAATAGTTTTACTCGCCACAAAATAGAGTTGTCATTTTTTTTTTTTTTCATTTTTACGCATTTTTTTTCCTAACTGTTTATAAAATGAAATGGAAAAATATAAAAGGCTATTACAAATGTGTCTAAAGTTATATATATTAAAATTGTGTCGTATATTATCATGTTATAATCATCTATAATTAAAAATCATTATAAGGTATTGTATTTGAGATTTGAAAAAGATTAAAATATCTAATAAAATAAATGCAAAGAGTCATTAAAGAAAAAAAGAAGAAAATTTTTTGTCAAACAATATCCTGTCAAAATCTTTTTATTATGAAAGGTTAAGCTTCCTCATTTATCTATTTATTCATTTAACTTTTTTATATTAGAAATGTCTTTTTGGTCCATTTTATTTTTGTAATCATGACGGAATGTCGATGTGTATAATTTTTTCATTGTTGTCATTTGAAATAGCCATTTCGGAATAGCTATTTCGATAAAATTGTTGATTACAAATCATTACAAGCGCAACTCATCGGCGTTTCAGTAAAAAACTGGAAAATATGAACTTTTTTTTGATAATTATTCAACAAAATAAACATAGGCAGTATCTTTAAAGGGCTCGGGCTATTTTCATGTGACAATATAGCATAGGCAAACTTTTGCCTATTTCTTCTCTCGGATAGTGAGCGACGGGCAAAGAGCTCGTCTATTCTCACTCTGCTTGGAGAAATAACAGTCGGAGAAACGAAACTACCGAAGAGAACAAAACTTTTATGCATGCATTTTTCCTTCCCCAAGCTGGGACGATCTGGGGCAGCGCACACACTGACTAGAATCTCCGAGAATCTAAAAAGGAGAGGTTAAAAATGAGGTTATAAGATGGCAAGATTTTGCCATATTTAAATCTATAAAAAGAATGTTTTCTGTCACCGTATCATGTAAGAATTCTAGTAAGAATCTATAACTAGACCAAATTTTTACTCGCCACAGTAAAAAATCCACTCGCCAATGGCGAGCTGGCGAGCGGAAATTTCGCGCCCTGCATAAGATGCTTATTATAATAAGTTCTCTCATTAATTTTGGTGTATATCTTTCAAAAAATAGCACTGCTGTAGCGTACTTTTGGCAACGAGCTTTCTAGCTATATTTTAAACTCTGTTGGACGAAATAGCACCTGACTTGGAGTAAACTTTACTATTATGAAAATAATTATGGTGATTCAAATTTATTTAATAAAACAGAAGACACTACGATTTGGAATTTCAGAGAGGGTAAGTGCATCAGTGATTGACACTTTTAGAGCAGTCTCTGATGTTTTTAATGTTCTACTCACCAGATAATATTTTTAGAAATCTTAAGTTAGTACATAGGGTATGAAAGACATTCAGTTAAAATATATACATTTGATAACAATTATTTTTTTTATAAATTTTTAGTTGACATCCACTCAATGTTCCAGTAATTGACACAGCGAGTTTTTCATTTTATCGGTAATTGGCCCCCTATGTTCCAGTGTTTGACACTGCTAGTTATTCATTTTACCAGTTATTAGCACCCTATGCTCCAGTGTTTGACATAAAATGTTATATGTAAAATATATTATTTTTTTTCTTATTTATTAATTATTTCGGGTAGATGTCAATTACTGGAGCACCTACCCTATTATATTTTTTAAATCAACAAATTTCAACTTTTAATAATTTTTCCGTTTTTTTTTTTTTTTTTTTCTTCTCTAATTTATGTTTAATTAATTAATATTTAACGGGATCGTATAAGATCTATCTCCGACATTATGTTAAAAAGAAACCTTATACGGCAACCATTTTCAAATATGTCAGACGAAAAGGGCTAGCTCATTAATGTCTAACTGTAAAAGAAAGATGATTTAGGTCAAACAAATAAAAACAGACGTCAATAAAATCAAGCGCAATTAAAGGCAATAAAATACACAAGTGAAACGCTCCAGCCCATTAAATACCTACATAAATTTCTTCCGAATATCTTACCTTAAGGACAAATTCATAAACTTCGGGGCATTTTTGGTGTCCATTCAAAAGAATATTTTTTTTAATTCGCTTATTTGTTTTTGTGCGTCAAAAATCGAGGCCGTCTGATTGCCCGAAGGTTTCTTTTATACATTTCTCGGATCACGCGAACGAATTCTAGAAATTTTTTCCAGACATATTCCAATACCTATCTTGAAGAAAGTTGAAATCTAAAAAACCAAAATAGAGTTTGTCTTGTAAGCATTTATGATTACCAGGGGCCTATTAACTTTTTATAAAATAAAGGAAAACACAAACCAATTTGGTGATCACTGAATACTCGATCTGATGACATATGTATACATGCCAACATTTTAATTAATATTCCGTAAAATTTTTAGTCCTGCCTTTTTTATCACACCACACTGTAAAAAAATAACTATTACCAGCTGCAATCGGTGATTTATTTTATCCAATCACAATGAATTTCTTGCAAGAAATTCTCTGTGATTGGATAAAATAAATCACAGATTGCAGCTGGTAATAGTTATTTTTTTACAGTGCAGTCACTTTTTAGAGTATTTTTCTTTTCATTCAGTTACAATTACATTTGGAGAAAATTACTCTAATTAATAAGTGGTGTGGAAAAAGAGGTGGTACTAACAATTTTACGGAATATTCACTAGGGTATTGTCAGGTATGCATATGCAAAGAGCTTCGAAAATATACGCATTATCATTAATTATAAAATGTTTGGAGGTAAGATGTGTTGGTGTTGGTGTAAAAGCTATTTAAATACGCGAAGGTTTTAGGCCTCGCTAGTGTCCCCCCCCCCCCCCCCTACATCCCTTGGGGGTGTTCAAGGTGTTTCAGCTCGTATTTGCGCAATTTTTGAAGAACCAGGTGTTGTTGATGTGGTGGGGTGTAAAGATCGGATGCCTACATGAGGATTCTAGTTCTGTGTGGTATGCCCATCGTGAAGTTTTTTCTAAAGAGTCCAAACCAGTATTTATGTGAGTTTCAGATAAAACCACGGAAAACTCAGTTCGACGAGCGAGATTTTGGTTCGAACCTGGCACTTTTCGTCTATCAGATTTACAAACAGAACCTCTCGGTCATTGGTAGGGCTACCACAGGGTAGAATTGGGATAAGTAAAGTTGTATAATATTATCATTAAAATGCAATCTGGCTGAAAGGCTGTATTCTGTATTTACACAAGGTACAAATTATTATCATTAGATGGTCACTATTTTTGCAACTGTTGTTCAAAACGTTATACTTCTAATGCCAAAAATATTTTCGTTGAAGTAAGAAAATAATGCCATGCCGAAAAAAAAAAAAAAAAAAAAAAAAAACATAAATTCAGTTTTATAAAGTATACAAAATCTAAATTTTCGTATGATCCCTGGGTTTCTCTATAGTTATCTTAGTAAAATTATCTTAATACACTAACTTTAAAAAAAAAAAAAAGCACTCAATGATTAAAGTTGACCGAAATTTTTATTTCAAAATTCACGACTTTTACATATATTTTTGGTTTCCAATAATAAGGGGTTAGATAAAAAATATTTTTTATGCAGTTATTTATTTTATTTTATTTTATTTTATTTTATTTATTTATTTATTTATTTATTTTTTTTTTTTTTTTTAGTATCAATATTACATATTATATACAATCGCATAAAGCCAGTTCAGATTTAAAGATGTCATATTCAAATAGTTTTAGAGATTTCTTACGACCCCTGTCATTTTCAAAGACTCCTTAAGGGCCCGCTTCGCTCACCGTCGCCGGAAGCCGAAGCTAATGTTATTCTATGGGAAAATTTTCTTTACAAATAACTTATTAACTAATACATATTTTAAATTCTGTTTTCACTTTCTGAAAATTCCCAGCTGTTAAATTGATGGACCTTTTTTTTAAAAAATTATATTTTTAATTTTTAGGACTGAGGGCCTATTAGTCTCAATCTGGGGTTTTTGCGTTGTCGTTTTCGATAGTTGGACATTTGTCGAAATGATATTTCGATAGTTGGACATTTATCGAAATCTAAAATTTATCGAAAATATAACTGAATAATTTGAAAGCGATGTCATAATTGGGAAGAAAAAAAAAAAAAAGAAAAGAAAAAGAAAATGAAAAAAAAAAAACTAATAGGCCTCCGTCCTAAACTAAATTCTGTTTTTGCCAGAATTTCATCAAAATCATTTTTTTATTTTTAAGAAAAAGAAAAGAAAATTTATACAGCATCGTTACAAACGATATCGAAAAAGTTTTTTTTTTTTTTTAATAATTTTGAATCAGGAAATAAAAAGTGCGCGAGCAATATGAAATAAAAATAAGTAAAAAAAATGAATTTAATGATTTAAATTTTATATAAAACATGATCGCATGCTATCATAAAAAGTAGATGTAAAATTTAAAGTTTAATTTTTTTGGCAACAATTGTAAATTAAAATAAATAATTTAATAAAAGTTTAGAAGTTAGAATTTCTAATATATATATATATTAAGTCTACGGTAGATAAAGAAGTAATTCTTTTTTTTTTTTTTTTTTTTTCTTATTTCAAAACCATGAATTACTTTCTATCGAATGGCAATTTCTTGAAAATAACATTTAATTAAAATTATCAACAGAGGTCAGATTTTTTTTTTTTTTTTTTTTTAAATAAATCCTCACACGTATTTTGTAGGATACAAAATAGACTTTCTTTGGAGGTTTAGTGTTATGCTTATTTGTGATGAAAATTGTCTGCATTCATTATGGAAAATAATTTTAATGAATAATAATTTGAATAAATAATTTATGCTGTGTGAATTTCTATAGGAAAACAGAGAAGAAAAAAAAAATTTTTTTTCATTTCATTTTGATTTAACTACTTTAATTGATGTCATTTGATTTTTAATTTACAATTAGTTACAAAATTTTGTGATTTTAAAAGTATAGTTAACAATAACAACAATACCTTATTTATATTTTATTTTGAAGCTGCAAAATACGAATTTTCAATATGAGAATTTTTACTTTCTTCTATATGTAATACAGAGAAAGTACTGGATTCGCGAAAGTTTTCGACCTCCGTTTTTTGACGGATCTACACGTTTTGGGATGTCCTGAACACGAACTGATAGTTTTTAAAAAATGTCTATCTGTCTGTCTGTCTGTGTGTGTGTCTGTCTGTGGTTTCTTGTTTTCACCGTATCTCACGAACCAATGAATGAAATTCAACCAAACTTGTATACAGTTGGACCCTGGCAGGGCATTGTGTTGATTAGATTTGGGGATCAATCGCCCAGCAGGTGGCGCTGTGATCGCATTTTATGTAAACTTTTAACATGGCAGTATAGGACAAAATTTCGTATTTTTCACCGTATCTCACGAACCAATGAATGAAATTCAACCAAACTTGGTATATAGTTGGACCCTGACATGGAATGGTGCTGATTAGATTTTAGGATCAATCGCCCAGCAGATGGCGCTGTGATCGCATTTTATGTAAACTTTTAATATGGCAGTATAGGACAAAATGTCGTATAAATGGGCATAATGAGAGTTATTTTAAACTTGTGATTGTAAAATTAATATGAATTATTGATAATAGTAGTAGTTAACTAGGAAAAAAAAATTGTGCATGTGGGGGCACGGGTTTCCCCCCCCCCTAGGGGGGAAGTACCCCATCCCCGGGAAGTAAATTTTCAAGATGGGTATCTTTCGAAAGGTCTCGTTGTTAATAGTAATAGTTAAATAGGAAAAAAAATTTGTGTTTGTGGAGGCATCGGTTCCTCCCCAGCTGGGGGGGGGGGCAAAGTTTCAAGGTGGGTATCTTTCGAAAGGTCTCGTCAACACCTTTAAAACGAATGGCTGAACCGACTTTTGTGGACGCTGTATCTTACGAACCAATGAATGAAATTTAACCAAAGTTGGTATTTAGTTGCACCCTGACATAAACTGGCCCTGATTACATTTGGGAATCTATCGCTCAACAGGTGGCGCTGTGATCTCATGTTTTCTAAATTTTTAACATGGCAGTATAGGACAAAATTTCGTATAAATGTACATAATGAGAGTTATTTTTAACTTGTGATTGTAAAATTAATATGAGTTATTGATAATAGTAATAGTTAGGTAGAAAAAAATTTCTGTGCATGTGGGGGCATCGCTTCCCCCCTTGAGGAGGGTAAATTTTCAAGATGGGTAAAAGCATGAGCTTAAAAGCATGAGCTTATTTTATAAGAAAAAAGAGGTTTTACAAATGCAAAACCATGGGAAACCTGTTTTAATGATAAAAAAAATAACACCCACACACACATATATATATCACCTAGGAGAGGTGTTTATCCTGCAGTGGACTGATAAAGACTGAAATTGATGATGGTGATGATGATATTTATATATACATTTCTTTATTTCTTTAAGTATCAACATTAATATAAGAACTAAATATAACTATAGAGACCTAGAGGTTAATATAAAATTTTAATTTTTATACTTTTTTACGAAACAGGTTTTGTTTAATTTTTCTGTGCCATATCATCGTAACTATTGCAGATGATTCTGAATCACGTTATTCGCTTCATTATAATATTCACGACGTTGTATAATCCGATTTCTGGTAAGAAAACAAGTAATGTAAAAAGAAAATTTTTTAAGTCAATTCCTACTTACAAACACTATCGAAAAAGTTTTTTTTTTTAATAATTTTGAATTAGGAAATAAAAAGCGCGCATGAAAAATGAAATAAAAATAGTTTTAGATAAAAAAAAAAATTTATATACCATGTTTTAAATTTTCTCATGAACTATAGAGCTCTTATCAATGTCCATAAAATTTTTAAAGTGATAATGACTTTAGTTTTTGTGAGATGCATAATTTAACTTTTTATAATTTTTTAAAGTTCACGTTTCATTAAATGTATTTATTTTTATGTCGAAAGAAAATGAGCTCGTATTTCTTTTTTTTTTTTTTTTTTTTTTTTTTTGCAACAATTAAATTATAGCTAATATTTTAATGACTATTATAACACTATTAGGATGTTATTATTTTCATATTTTAATTAATTATAAGAAAACTAATCAAAAATTCGAAAATCGGACTTCGAAGTATTATGTTGTCACCGTGTGCTGAGCAATCCTGAAAGTTTCAAATTTCTAGCTGGTCGGGAAGTTGGTTAAAAATCAATTGCAAGATCTGTACAAGATATATGGGAGAGTGTGAACTAATAGTAAGAATTGAATAAGATGTTTTAAACTATCAAAATCATTCAAGTCGAAGGTCCGTTTTGTCGCTATTGGTCCCTGTTTTTTTTTTTTTTTTTTTTTTTTTTAATTTTCAACATGAATCACCAACTTCTCGTTCTTTTTTAATTTGTTTGTTTCATGAAAACTGAGAATTTTTTGCTTGTCTCTAGAACTGCATATATATCGAAAAGTCCAGGCCACGAGGGTTTGCAAGTTTCATTGCAAGAACATTTATATAAGCACATCACACACAAAAGAGGTACCCCAAATATCTTTGCCTGGACCGGGATCGAACCCGGAACCTGACCGCTTTTCCCCTTTTCAGTAATTACACAATGGCGACTACTATTATATTTAGTTGCCAACTTTTACAGATTTTGAATACCACAACTTCTTTAGAAAAGATTTTGTTTTATTATATGGCTAAAATTTCTTTAAATAAATGAGGCAAAGAAAACTATTTTAAAATATAGGTATTTAAAATGTGCAAAAGTTGGCATTTATGTATTCAGTAATTTTAGTTCAGGCCGCCTCCTAACTGTGAATCCTAGACTTTCACGAAAAGCTCATTACGTAGGACTTGTGCGACGTGAAACCCACTCAACTCAACTCAACCTCAGCAATTGCAGTTCCGTAAATCCAGTGTTGCCAGACTGGGGACTTTTTCATTCAATCCCACCAGTCATTTTGAGAAGTGATCCGTGGTATAGACGATTAATCTTCTAAGTGATTAGGAAACCGTTACAATTAGCCTGCCTACCTTTAAAATGCAAATTTCGATCCAAACTCCGATTTTCTATTTTAGGGTTAATATTAAAGCCTGACATTTTAGCTTTCTAAATCAGTTTGAATTTTTTTTTCTATCTTGCTTACAACTTGAGTTACGGGCATTTTAATATTAGTCACTCGCAAGTTTTTGAAACCGGAAGTGACCGGAAGTGACCCGTAAATGTTTCTTTACATAAATGCTTTACTCAATATAAGCATAAAAATTTGTTACTGAATAAAAAATGAATTTAAAAAAAGAAAATAAAAAACCTTGAAAGAAATCAGGAACTTATTAAAATTATTTTTTATTTAATAGGTAAAATCTGGTTTTTAAATATGTTTTCTGCTTTTTCTCAAAATGAGTTTTTTAACATTTTGCTTTATCCCAAAACATCATAACTCAAAAAGTTATAATTGAAACGTTATGAAACTTAGACAAAATACTCTAGAGGTTTGTGTAAAAAAAATGTGTGTGTGTATAGAAGAATAGTCCAACTTGAGGAAAGGAGTACACCCCCCCCCCCTCCAGGTGATGCAAATTTTCAATATGTATATCTTTCAAAATAACTCGCCAATACTTTTAAAACGAACGGTGAACCATATATCTGTGATAATTTAAGACACTAGGGGGCTCTGCTCTCTGCTCGCTCCGCTCACCAATCCCTTAAGGAGGCTTCGCCTCCTCCCCGACTCACTTTACTTATTAACACATGCAGAACTCTGCCCACCTATTCGCTGTTTTATAGGGTGTTTGGGCTTGATATAAAGACTGCGAGTACATTGTATAAAGACTAAAATTTGTACATTACCTGAATGAACTTTGTAAATAGACTTCTACCTGGCTCCGGTCCTCTTCACTTTCATGCAACTTTGTCGCCTTCTGTCGCGGGAGAGCCCTGCTCTAGCGAACTTTGTAATTTTTTTTTTTTTTTTTTTTTTTTTTTTGTTATTTGCTATGCAATAAACAACGGGGGAGGCTTAACCTTTGGAGACGGGCTCTTCTGAATCTCCACAGTGGCTTTGGAGCCCCTCTCTAAAGGTTAAAAACGCTCAAAACCGCTGCATAGTGGTGAGCGGCTTCTTTCCGTCTTAGAATCTTAGAATGAATCTAGCTAAATTATTTTGTGTTTTTCTGTCGATAGAAGTTATGAACTATCATGTATATTCGTGAATTTTTCCGCATGTAAAAAAGTCATCTCATCTAAAATATTAAATAACAGGGTTATAGTTTTGAGAGTAGTTCACTCTCTTAAGGGCCTTTCAATTATCTAAATAAAATTTACAGAATAAAAATATCTTTATACTTTATTAAAATATCTTTTGACTTATGATGTTTTGTAAAAGTGCTTTTTTTTCGCAAATTTTTGCATATTTTGAGCCTAAATATCAAAATATTTTAAAATTTGCTTATTTTTTTCAGGTTATTCACTGTTTTTTACTATATTCTATCATATAATGCACATAAATAGGCAATTTTTCAATTATTAAAAAAATCACCTCCGACAGTAGGCAGGCACCTTAAAATTTAGTGGTGGATATTGAATTAAAAAAATGTCCCCAATCTAGCAACACTACATAGATCTATTTCCAGCAACCTGCAGTTTTACGTCTTTTCTAATTTATAGATTACTCTCTTTTTTTTTTTTTTTTTTTTTTTTTGTATCAAATTAAAATAAACTATGTTGTAACCTATTTCAAAGGTTCAGTAGTGGCCGGTGTTTGAGCCGGTGGCAATTTTAAAACGGTATTATTATTGCTTCTTTTCCCGTTTAACATATTTGTAGATGACAAGTAGTAAATTATTTTACAATGATGTTGTATTTATAGATTACATTGTGCATCTTCATTTTCAAAGAAAATTTTTGATAGTTAAGTTTATCTATAGTTTAAATCGTGATGAATGTCTTAAGTATTTACTTTTTCTATCTGTATCTACGCCTTTCCTGAGTTACGAACAAGTTACTTTATGTAACTTTTAAGTTCAACTGCATCTGGAGAATTTATCCTTAATGAAATAACTCATTAACATTTAGAAACTCGCTTTTTATGTAAATTATTGATAAGCAAATAGGTGGTAAATTGATAAGCAAATGGTGGTAAGTGCACCAGTGATTGACACTTTTGAGAAATCTCTGATGTTTTTAATGCTCTAAATCATCAGAAAATATTTTTAGAAATCTTAAGTTAGTATATATGGTATGAAAGACATTCAGAACCACATATATTTTAAAATATATACATTTGACAACAATTATTATTATTATTATTATTATTTATGAATTTTTATTTGACGCCCACTCAATGTTCCAGTAATTGACACTGCCAGTTTTTCATTTTATCAGTAATTGTTCCCCTACGTTCCAGTGTTTGACACTGCTAGTTACTCATTTTACCAGTTATTAGCACCCTATGCTCCAGTGTTTGACATAAAATTTTAAAATTCTTATATGTAAAATATATGATTTTATTATTTTTTTTTATTTATTAATTATTTCGGGATAGATGTCAATTACTGGAGCATGCCGATCACTGGAGCACCTACCCTATGTGAATTGACGTAGATGAAAGCAAAAGCTACATTAGTGATAAAATAGTAAGTGTGACTCTGTTTTTCGTATGATGTTGCTAATACGAAATGTTATGTAATTTCAATTTTTTTTTTTTTTAGGACAGAGAAGTATTAGTTTCAATCTGGAGTTTTTGTAGACCAGTTTCGCGTAACACCAAAGTAAATTAGAAATATAAGTCCTATCGTTACAAATTCGGTACCAAATAAAAGGGGCGATTTTTCTGAATCCATGGGTGCAAACAATTTTTCGACAAGACAATTATATTTTTTAAAACTAACTAAAATATAAAATTTAGGTGGCAATACTTCATTTTAATTCATTTTCAGTCGTTTTAAAATGCACGTGGTTCAGTTTTACGGTCGAAAAAATGAGATAAAAAATAAAATTAAAATTAAAAATAAAAATAAAAATTTTGCAGATTGAAATTAATAGTCCTCCGTACCAAACTAAATTATGTTTTTGACAGAACTTTTAATTATTATTATTATTATTATTTAAATTTCTAAATATTCATTTTAAGTTTGATAAGAATTAACGACGCAAAGTTATATGTCATTTTATCCAAAATTTTGAATAAAATTATAAAATAATATTGTCTGCTTTAATGCTGGTATACCATTGTGCAAGTCATGAATTTGGTTTAATGCACAAACGTACGCTCGCCTTTCTTTGACTAATAATTTTGTACTGTCCTCTACCTAGAAAATCGCGTAAATAATAATATAATAATACCTCTGTAGGTCAGGGAAGCAGGAAAACCACCCCCGTCGTGATATATCGAAATTGTGATAGTTTTTCCCTCACCAGATCAGTTTTTTAGGATTGAGTCACAGACCGCCGACAATGTGGATATAGTCAATTTTATCAGACCCAAAATTTTTTATATACAGTAACCGCCGCTTAATAAATTCACTGGTTAATAAAATCAGCCGCTTAATCTGATCAAATTGCCAGGACCGGAATCAAGTCAATACAAATTACTTTTAAAGCCGCCGCATAATAAAATCAGCATCGCCGGTTAATAAAATCAAAATATCCCCTCAGCAGCCAAAAATATCATTTATGCACACAATTTTTTTTTTGTTAATAAGAAAAGAAATTAAAGCACAACAAACCCTCCGTTATCGCCCATTGTCGAAGATTTTACACAGTTACAAATTAAACAGCCTCATCTCTTATCTCTGTAACAATTTCAAGGAACGTACTCTTGAAAATGCAGCAATAAGTTACAAATGTGATTTGAAATGGTATTTTTTTTTCTTTTTTAATTTCTAATTATTAAAAGGCGATTTCTAGTTCTTAATTAAAAACTAATATAATTCATGAGATTTAAATGAAAAGATTTTTAATTTATAAGAACAACGTGAACTTTTGGTAAAGTAATGATGATTTTCCTCAAACGAAAGTGCATGGGAACTTGGAATGCGTTTAATTAATTTGTATCGAAGAAGCAGTTAATTAATATTGTTTACTAAATCCATTATTCGTCACTTTTTTTTTCCCAAATTCAGGGAAGTAATACCTTTTCCTTAAGTGCAGGAATGTTTGTCGGATATAAAAATCAGCCGCTTAATAAAATCACTTTGGCTCAGAACAAATGTGATTTTAATAAGCGGCGCGAACTGTAGTTCTACTAGTTAGTTGTTGGCCGACTAAGGCGCCCGTTAAAAAATGATCATTTCATTTTATTTATTTTTCACTTCAAATAATTTGTTTGCTAGTAAATCCCTGCGACATTTTCGCGCTCTAATTTATCTCTTCGTTACATTTAAATTTTAAATTTATTATTAATATTATTATAGACGTCATTTTTTCACATGCATGAGCAAGTTTAACATTATATATATATATATATATTCTTTTTCACGTGAAAGCATATTTTATTTTACACTGAAAAAAAATGGCAACAATTAAAAATTTAAATGTCTATTTTAAAGCTATGTCTATTTTCATATTGTAATTTTAAAAATTCTAATCAAAAATTCTTTACAAATAAGGTACCCAATGAAAGGAGTGGTTTTTCTGATTCCGTCCGATTAAACAGCTTATCGATAGGACCATTAGATATTTTAAAATTAACTAAAATATGAAAATGAGGTGGCAACTTGCGTTCACACACAGACACAGTCCAAGGAAATCTCTTAGCCTTTTTAAGCGTGACAGAGTCAGTCAGCGATGAGCGTAACTATACATGCTGATTTCAATTTCACGTGCAAAAAATATAAGTTTCTTTTTTGTGTGAAATAAATAAATAAAATGTGTAAATGGTTTGTTTCTGTTGGCATAAATAGTAGTTCGATTTAATAAATACTGCTGATTAATTTGCAGGATTTGGGGGATATAAGTCCAGAAAATTTTGCTAACATACACACACACATACACACAGGCGCACAGAGGAATTTTCTAGAAAATAGTAGAATCATGTTAAGGACATCTAAAAGCGTGTAAATTCATCGAAAACTAGAAGCTGAAAAATTTCTATGAATTTAGTACTTTCGTTTTATTTACATGAAAAAGAAAAAAAAAAAAAAAAAAAAATTGGAGTGACTCCACTCGACTTTCCGAACATTGAGTAATTAACAGTTTTGTAGATAACGTAAAGAAAGAGGAGTTGTTAAACAAACAAAAGAGAAAAAAGCATAATAGAGTGATTGAGTTTTTTCTCCATATATTACACGATGTTTTATTTAACGCTACTGAACTTTGAGCCCATAGATCATAATGATATTGAATTTTTCGTTGTGTCCCTGTAAAAACCTATAAATGCTAGATTCACCAAAATGCTTATAGTTAGTGCAACAGTGGTTTATAATATTCATATAAGTTTTCATCTCAATTGAATAAGGCGTTTAGATGCTATCGCATTTTAAAAAATTGGGTCCCATAGGCCATAATGATAAAGAAATTTTCTTTGTGTCCCTGTAAAAAGTGCTAAATTCAACAAAATCTATACAGTTGATGCAACTGTGACCTATAACATGTGTACAAATTTTTTGCTCAGATTAATAAGGCATTTAGACGCTATCACGCTTTTACAAATTTGGCCCCATAGGCCATAATGATAAAGAATTTTTCTTTGTGCCCCTGTAAAAAAAACTGTAAGTGCTAAATTCACCAAAATCTATACAGTTCGTGCAGCTGTAACCTATAACATGTGTACAAATTTTTTCTCAAATTAATAAAGCGTTTAGATGCTATCGCACTTTTAAAAATTTGGCCCCATAGGCCATAATGATAAAGAATTTTTCCTGGTGTCCCTATAAAAAAAAAAAAAAAAACTATAAGTGCTAGATTCACCGAAATCAATAGGGTTCGTACTATGGTGACTTACAATATACGTACCAACTTTCAGCTTATTCGAACAAAGCGTTTAGATGCTAGCGTGTTCACTCACAGACATACACACACACATACATACGCACACACATACATATATCATCGTAAAAATAGTGAAAACGGACTCATTGGACCTCGAAACGTATAGAAACATCAAAATCTCAAATTCGGATTTTTGACATGATTACAATACTTTCCTCACGGAAAGTATGTAAGTGTTCGTATGTAGTGTTCGGAACGTAAAAAGTAAAATGAAATGATAGCGAAAGTTCGTTAGTGAGACTTTTCTTGACTCTTTCAACGAGAAAGCCGGTTCTTGTGTAGTGTTCTTTTCATCTAGCAGTTTTAAAGGCCTTTGCAGTTGATTCTCACCCAGGGTTCTCACAGAAGAGAATTTCAAAACTACTGTGTTTAACACCACTTCATTTTAGACTTCTCTAATCGTTGCTATAACTCAAAATTGCTACATCGTATTACTCGAAACACGAATTTTTTCTTCTATTTAAAATTATAATTTTTACTTCCATTACCCTACAACCGTAGGTAATAGAAGTATTGTATTCGGCCAAAAAATTGACAACGAGTTTTCACCTGATTTACGCATTTAAAGGTCCCCTGAGTCAAAAAAAGTGGTTTCCGGCAATTGGTCAGTGTGTGTGTAAGTATGTACAGTCGGTAACAAAAGTCTCCGAACACTAGCAAAAATTCCTGTATAAAAAAAGTACACTTAATACAGTTTTTTTTAAATAATTCCTTGTCGAATCCTGTTTTTAGACTGACTAAGAACAGGATTCGTCAAGGATTTATTTAACAAAACTGTATTAAATGTATCTTTTTTTATATAGGAATTTTTGCTAGTGTTCGAAGACTTTTGTTACCGACTGTATGTGTGGAATTTTAGACTATCATATCTCTGAAACTAATAAAGATAGAACTACAAAATTTCAGAATTAACACAGATCTGGTGTACAGATGATTTTTCCAAATTTTGGTGAAAATTGGAAAACGGAAGTGGGACCGTATGTCCGTATCTCAAAAACGGCTCTAATGATTTTCTTCAAAATTGCTATATAAACACTCTATTAGCTATCCTTTCGAATGATATAGGTGGTTAGTTCAGGAAAATTGATAGGTGTCCTGTATAAATAGCTCAATTTCAGGTCTCGCAAGTGCGCTCCATTAAAAACGGGAGCACGGATTTTTTTTTTTAACTCGGCATAATAACTCTTTTTTAGATATCCTTTCATATGCAATTGTTATTTTCTAGTCAACAACTGAGTTTGTCAAGTTTTGGTGAAAGCCTGTATCTCAAAAACAGCTCTAACGATTTCCTTGAAAACTGTTACATAAATCAATTTTAAATATCTTTTCGTATGTTTTATATGGTTATTACAGAAATATTAACAGTCATGTTGCTTAGGTAGGTTAATTTTAGATTTCGGAAATTAGTGTTTCAAAAGATAACTCAACCATTTTTTCTGTTATTTTGTAACTTGCCATGTAAACTTAGTGTTATATGTCTTTACTCGTGTATTAAGTTTCTCATACCGAAAAAATTTTAGGTTTCTACTTCGTTAGGTCAATTTTATGTCTTCTGATCATATAATCTCAAAAAAAAAAAAAAAAAAAAAGAAAAAAAAAAGAAAGAAAGAAAGAAAAGAAAAGAAAGAAATATGCATAATACATGTAATAGTGGGTAATGGAAGTCATGTGGTTGTTTCATACCAGATTTTTTTAACACATTAAATCCGATGGGCATTGAATGAATAAATGAGTTGATTTTCAGTTGCTCTCAAAAAAGAGTAAAACCCATACGAGGTTTTATCCAAATGACTATTTCGAGTCAGTGTACATCATATTACTATTAATCGATTAAAAATACAAATTTAAATAAAATTTTTTCTTGATTTGCTTGATTTTGAGAGCAATTGAAATTCAACGTATATTTTATGGAATATAGCTTTCTGAAGTTTCAATTTCTCTTTTTTACAAAAGCAACTCGATACATTTGACTAAGTAATTATTCAAAGGAAATTTTTTTTAGACTTGCGCATGCGCAGTTAAGCATTATTCAGTAGAAATGATCTTATCTCATCAGACACTTAATATTTTCGTATTCTAATTAAAATATATTATCTCTATTGTAGTACGTCAAGTTTTCTAAAAAAATATATTTACATTGGTATGTAAACACTGCACGTTATAAACTAAAAATGTGCGAAAAATTTTCTGTTGTTGCTACAAAATAACTATTATCATACAAATGAATACAAATAACAGCTTATAGTTTACAGTTATAAGTTATAGTTTAACACTTATAATAGGTTTGCAGCTATATGTTAATAGGTTTAAATGAAGCGTTGTAACCATATTAACATATGCGTTGTAATTATATTACTGCTACAACACATTTCAGGCACTATTTTATACAAAATGTCGGAATGCCCAAACATTACTTTTTACAGGGTAACCCTAAGCACCATTTTTATTCTTTAATCTGTCACTTATTATCTTTTCCTGTTTTGGGGGAAAAAAACATTTGCTAAAATATATGTGATATAAGTTTTTCTTTACACCCTTGAAATTGTAAGGAAATCCATCAAGTATATTCACATTATACAAATTGTGTATAATGTGTAAATTTTCGGAATTTTGCGCCCGAGTATATGTATTTATAACAATTATATTACTGTTATAATAACAGGAGACTTGGCGTTGGAATATTAAAACTCGAATAAACTACTACGTCAGAAACGCCAAAGAAAAATATTTGAGATGCATACAGCTGTTTCGGTAGCCTTAAGCGTACCGTCTTCAGTGCAAAAAGAATTCTGAAACTGGAGAAGTACTCGTATATATGGGAGAGGGACCGAATTTAGTTCAACGAATAGGATTACGGGAAAGGTGGGGAGTGTGGCCAATAGGAATTTAGGAATATTAGCTGTGTAAACAGTAGAAAAATTAAGAAAATGTGGACTGAATGTAAATTTTCCAACAATCAGACATAGAGGGAACAGCGAAATCACAATATACAAGGTTTTTAAAATTTTTATAAATATGTAAAGCTTCAAAGAAATCGAATTCATGAATGGATTTAGGTCTGCAAATTATTTTAGCTGAATTAAATTTAAAATTACGAGGGGTGATCAGAAAAAAAGGTTACAAGCTGCAGCATTTGAAAACTACATATTGTGGAGAACTTTTGTTTTCCCAGAGTGGAGATAGATGGTGCTACTTTTCATACAGCTGGTGTGCGGGTAGGTAGTGAAAGTTCCCAGACGGTTCAGGACGATTGAAATGGCAAGACGCTTAGAAAATTGGTCTCGTCTGGAAGTGCGAGCCGTGATTCGAGTTTTATGGGCAAATAATGTGTCCGCGAAGCACCTGACGCAAACGGCCGGGCATGTTGAGTAAAGGTGTCATCCTCCTGCATGACAATGCAGAAGGCATCAAGCTCAAGCAACGCAGGAATTGTTGCGACGGTTCAGGTGGGAAATTTGGAGTCACCCCCATACAGCCCATATTTGGCACCCAGTGACTATTTCCTGTTTCCGAGGTTGAAGGAGCACTTATCTGGCACACAGTTCTTATCAGACAGTGCTGTAAAAACAACCGCCGAGACCTGGCTCAATGGACCGGGACCTGATTTCTACCAAGACGGGTTAAACAAGTTGGTTCTGCGTTCTGATAAATGCCTAAATAGGCTGGGTGATTATGCCGAAAAGTGATAGGCACATATGCCTCTTAATTCTTTTTTGTATTTTCTGTCTATTGTTAATAAATATTTCTTTATTCGACTTGTAACCTTTTTTTCTGATCACCCCTCGTATGATTTTCCTCCAAGCAATGTTTAGAAATAGCCGATTTATTGGTTTCTTGTTTGCGGACGTAAGTCATATGTTCTTTTAGACGAAATTTAAGACTGCTTTTGCCACAGCTGTATGCATCTCAAATATTTTTCTTTGGCGTTTCTGACGTAGTAGTTTATTCGAATTTTAATTATATTACTGTGTTAAAAATCGTCCATACTCTGAAAAAGTATTTTTAATAAAACTATATATATCAGTTAATATCATATGCCGAAATCTTCGTAAAGAAAAACAAATTTTGCAAAATACGCTTCAAGAATGTAAAATTATCTAACCTCGGCCACAGCCATGGTTATTCTACGGGGAAACTCCTTCACAGAACGACTCACTATCTAATGCATTATATTTAATTTCTTCTACATTCAATAAAAGACAGTATTAGATTCGTAAAAATTTTTGACTACCAGTTTAAGATGGATTTACATGTTTTGAGAGCTGCAGAACACGATTTGACCATTTTTAGAAAAAATCTGTCTATCAGTCTGTCTGTATGAGAATATGTGTGTTACAAAGATTTTGTGTCGACTGTATCTAGGAATCTACTGCACAGAATTGCATATAAATTTATATGTAGATGCACATTGATATAATTTAGTACCTGTTAACTTTTGGTGTCAATAACTCAATAAATGGCGCTGCTATACAGCGATTTCCGCAATTTCATGGAAGGCTCTATCTCAGGAATTACTGCACGAAATTACATATAAATTTATACGTAGATACACCTAGACATAAATAGTACCTATCACTTTTTCTCACCAATCACTCAATGAATGGCGTTGCTGTACAATTTATGCATTTTAATAGAAGGCTATATCTCAGATTCTGTTGCATATGTAAAACAAAACTTGATATGTGCGAAGGCCATTGTAAGATATTATTTTGATTCAGTTTGGGTGCATATCGACTTATAGGTGGCGCTACTGTACTGCATACTTCCCCGAGAACAGGAAGGATATACCTCAAATTCTATAATATATAATTGCACAAAACTTGGTATATGAGCGAATCATTATAGAACACTATATTAATTTAATTTGAGTGCATATCAGCTAACAGGTGACGCTGCTGCGCTGCAATTTACCCCGCGAATAGGAAGGCTAAATCTTAACTTCTATAGCATATGTCACGAAACTTGATACTTGAGACATCCATTATAAAATGAATGCTGTTTTAATTTAGGTGTACATCGGACTATAAGTGAAGCTGATATTGTAATTTTGCACATAAATACAACTCATCCTCTGTTGATTAAAACTAGACCGAATGTAATATTTTTATTGTGAGAAGCTGGAACAAGCTACATTAGAATGATGTAGAAGAAAGTTTTGTGATGGCCACGGCGTACTAGTTTTAATTTCGTTTTTGTATTCAAAAGATACTCAACCGTTTTTATTTATTTGTATTTATTTATTTTAATTTATTTTTAATTAATTAATTATTTATTTTTTCAAAAATTTGTTTATTTATTTATTTATTTTAATTTTTAATATTATATATTGAAACTTTAAAATAAGAAAAATAAATTAAAAAACTTTCCGGTTTGTGTGTGTGTGTGTGTGTTACTTTGAAATAAAAAACACTTACAAGGAAACATTCAAAAGGTGTCATCTTCAAAAAGTATTGAAAAAAAAATATCTTTGATTCTACTCTTCATAAAACACCAGAAAATGAAAAAAATATCGGCTGAAATTAATTACAGCGACCACAAAAAATTATCAAAATTAAGCATATTTGGCGATTTTACACTGCTAGGCGATTGATTTTGAGTACTTGGCGGAAAAGGAAAACACGGTTCTGTTCGTACGCGGCAATCTCAGTTCTAGCAAATGTATCGCCTAACAGCGCTAAATCGCCAAATATGCTTAATTTTGATAATTTTTTGTGGTCGCTGTAATTAATTTCAGCCGATAATTTTTTCCTTTTCTGGTGTTTTATGAAGAGTAGAATCACATATATTTTTTTCAATACTTTTTGAAGACGACACCTTTTGAATGTTTCCTTGTTAAAAAAAAAAAAAAAAAAAAAAAAAAAAAATGGCGAATAAAAGCAAATCGAACAGTTAAGAATTTTCTGAATATGAAAACGGAATAATAATAATAATATGACAGCGAGTTAGTAATTCTATTTGATGTCGGATTTCTCCATTTGTGTAAAACTAAAATGTCTATTTGGAGCAACGTTTTATTTTTTACTTTTTTCTATACACGTATTGGATTCCTGTAAAATTTCGGCTTAATCAATTTACGCGTTTTAAGGTCTCCTGAACACGGTTTCACCATTTTCTTCTCAAGAACCAATAAACAGAATTTAATGAAATTTCATATGTTGTTGAATCTTGATTTAAATTAAGGCTGCGGATTACATTTTGGGATCAGTCGTTTAACAGGTGGCTCTGTCATTTCATTTGTTTATAATTCTTAATATGGCAGTATAGGACAAAATTTCATATAAATGTATGTAATGAGAAGTATTTTTAACTTTCCAAAGTGAAATTAAAGTATATATATATATATATATATATATATATATATATATATATAATAAAAATCTTATATTAAAAGCAATATATATGTGTGTGTGTGTGTGTATTTAAAAAAATACTATCGCTAGCGTGAATTTTTTTTTTTTTTTTTTTATCTGCGACCGCATCTCCTGGCGGAGGACAGTGATCTTCTCGTCACGAGAGTTATCAACGTTTGCTGAATACTCCAAGGCAGACATTGTAGCTGCTTAGAAATTTCTATCATCTTAATTAACAACGTTATTAATTAAAAAGTCGGGTTTATAAAGGTAAACTTCTATTCTATTTGCCATTTATCAAAAAGTTTCTCTTATAACATTGTTTTTCTGCCATGGGGTCATTTTCCACAGGAATACTAAAATGTGATACATTGTGTAAAAAATAAAATAAATGCCAATGTGACAAAGAAATTTTTCGTCTGTTTTCTTCTACCTTTTTTTTTTTTTTTTTTCTTTATTTAGAAAAATAATTTTTTCACTGGTTCTTTTTTTTTTTTTTATTTTTTTTTTTTTTAATAATGGAATAATGTCATGTCTGTATAATTGACTACTATTATTAATTTCCTTTTGTCTTTAAAGTGTATTTATCTTTATTAGTATTATTAGTATTATTATCTAAAAACATATTTTAAAATGGTTCGGATGTATTTTAGCATAAAAAATAGAGTGAAATTCAAACTCATTTATAAATCTTCTAATTTCTGCACTGATAATTTTTTAACATTACAGATAATTTTTTATGATAATTAATGATAATTTTTTAACATTTCTATGATACATGTCGTATTTCTAATTATGACAAGAAAAAAATTCACCATCGAAAACTTATGGAGAATCGAGTACATTTTATCCTTCGTTATTTTACGAAGTAGGAAAAAATTATAAATTGAAGCTGTAGGAGATTTTTCCACTTAATGTGATAATATTAAACTTTTTTCTTTTCAGATATTTTCCAATGTTTAAAATCATTACATTAAACATTAGAAACATTAGAAATATATATACTGGTTCTAAACTAACTAAAAAAATATCAATAGTAAAAAGAATAGGCATTTGAAAAATATATACTAGACTTTTTCTTTCTTTCTTTCTTTTCTTTTTTTTTTTAACAAGCAATTATACCAAAAAATTCATCGCCAAATAGTGAAAAAAATAAAAGTCGCCAAGGGCGGTTATATATTAAAGCTGTAACGCAAAATATTCTAGATATCAGGAATTTCTTTCTATTCTTAAAAATTCATAAATAAATAATAATAATAATAAATTACTGATTTTAAGCATAATATTTCACTAAAAAAAAAAAAAAAAAAAAGTGTGTCATTAAATATTACGAATTTTAACTTGACATTGAATATGGGGCTAAGACAGTGAAAGGCAAAGCAGCGACTAGGCGGGCAGATCCTCGCAGTGGTTAATAAGTGAAGCGATCCGGAGCAACACCCCCTGTTTGTAGGGATTATTGACTGCATGCAACATATGCTTTCATAAGGTCAGCATATGCATAGGTGAAGTGTTAGAAGTGTTTGATATCGAAAAAAATAAGCCAGCAAAAACTTTTTTTAAAATCTGCTTTAGGAGCACGGAAGGAGATTGAAAAACTTATTGTTTAGTGCTGCCATCTAACAGCTATAAAAGCTAAAAATAAAATATATAAAAAAGAAATTGAGGGGAAAAAGAAAAACAGACAAAGAAAAAAATTACGTTCAAAAGTCAAATGCTAGTTACAATTTATAATAATATGTAATGTTTTTTTATTAATATTCAAAATTTGTTTTGCATAAAAAAAAAAAAAAAAAAAAAAAGAAAGAAAGAAAGAAAGGAAAATTGAAAATGGATATTTTTGTGCATTTCTTTCTGGTTTAAATATTAGTTACGTGTATACCCTTTTTCTATGCGATTAAAATTCATAATGTAATTAACTCATATATTTTCTAATAATTTTTATTTTTGTTTATAAGTCTTAGTTGAAAATTTTTGAAATTTTCCACTAAAGAAATTGAAATTTTAATTCTAAATAACAAGTTATGTTCTTACCAGCTTATTTTAAGAACTAATAAACACTTTGTTGAAGAGTTTAAGCTTTCTTATTTGTTTTATACAGATCATACATATGTATTTTTCAAAAATATACATTCTCGTCAGAAAAATCCTCATTTATAAAAAAAGAACAAAAGGGGAAACTAAACGTTGAGAAATCCCTTTTTCTTTGCTAGTGCTGCCATCTATTTATTATAAGTAAACACAATAGTGATATTATTAAAAGACTGAAGCTAAACACAAAATATTTTTTATTTTTTTAATTTTGCAAATTCAGTTTAAGGTGAGAGAACTATTTTTAAAATATACATAAAGAATATATTGTAATTATTGTAAAATGTAATTGTCACGTGTTTATTTATTTCTTTCTTTTTTTTTTTTTTTCGCATATTTTCTTTTTGTATCGTAAAATTCAGAGCTAGTAGATTCACCAGCGGCCGCGCGGCTCGGTGCTCAAAGCTAGTAGACGTCAAGTGCCACGTTCAATTGCAGCTCCCACTCGTCATCCTAGCCGTTTGGAGTTTTCTGTGGTTTTCTCCGAAACTTGCTTAAATATGGGCTGGGACCCCCACCCCCCCAACAGTCAGGCTTGGGACCTGGTGCATTCAACAAGCCGTAATTCTCACAACCAACTCAAAGCTAGCAGACAGAAATGCCGTGTTCAATCCCAGGTCGAGCACGCCGACGACCTAGCCGTTCAGATTTTGCCGTAGTTTTCTCCGAAACTCATATAAATACGGGCTATGATCCCTTAAAAAGACCTTTCTACCTATATAGATCTACGACCCTAAGGTAGTCAATTGGGTTTAATTTACACAAATTTATACCATAGAATAATGGTAATATTTATTTATTTTTTCCTTTTGTTGTATGAAAGAAATATTAAGTCCGAAAGAAATGAAAATAAGAAAAATATATAGTAAAAAGAAAAAAAAAAAAAAAAACGTATAAGATGAATTTAATTAAGTTTTGCTTTTCAGTCATTTTCAAGGTTTTACATAATTTTAAATAACAATAATATTAATAACAACAATAATATATTAATTTAATTCTAAAAAGTTGAGGGAGTTTCAAATATGCTTAAAATGAAAATTCACAAAAAAAAAAAAAAAAAAAGAAAAGGAAGAAAGAAAGAAAGAAAAAGTGCTTATAATTTCTCTTCGTATTTCGCTTCTTATTTCTTTAATTATTTTAAGAATTCCAAATTAATATATTTTATTATCGATTACTTTTAGCATGTTTCGTATTGAAAATATTACGTACAAGGACAGACAACGTTTTTCGTCTATCAGAAGACATTGCTATTTTTATTTCTTTTAAGCGTGTTTTAGTTACTGAACAAAAAACACATCGTAATAATAAAAACACATTATTCAGATGATTGTCTGCTATGGAATATCATTTAATTAGCATTAATGATTGATTTGCATCGCAATACAGAAATATACGGACATTGAATATTAGAATTTTTCATACCATACTAAAAGCTTTTAGTAATCCGTATGATGTTTGTGACATAATATTTAAACATTATACAGGGTTACACAAAAACAATCTATACATCCCATTTAAATGATTAAAAAAAAAAAAAAAAAAAAAAAAAAGACTGCTTTTGTGAGATATTTTGCTTTATACTCTAAAAAGCGAAATTTATTACTTTCTTCTATGTGCATAAAAAGGAAGTATTCGATTCGTGAAAATATTCAACCTCCGATTTTCGATGGATTTACACGTTTTGAGATGACCTGGAAAGGATGTGACTATTTTTAGAAAATGCCCTTCCTCTTTGTATGTGCGTTGCCAAAATTTCGTGGACACTATGTCTCGTGAACTAGGGGACTGAATTCAGTGTAATTGTATATTTGGTTGAACCTTGAGTTAAGATCGTGCCGATTAGCTTCTTGTGCTTATCCATCGACACAATTGGCATTGTCACTCCCTTTTTCCAAACTGTTTAACGTTTCACCAGATGAGGAATTTTCATATAAATGTACACAATGAGGATTATCCAATTATTGTGAAAAGAAAAAAAAAAAAAAAAAAAAAAATAGATATAAATACTAAATCAAGCTAATTTTGTTGTATATGGAGGAGCATCACTCCCCCTCCTAGATCTTTCCAGGGAGTAGGGAGTACTTTCTAGAAGATTGTAACGACATTAGACTAATAATAATAACTTTCAGACTAATTAGAGTGGGCGCTACTGGCCCTGCTCTCAGAAAAGTAACTTTCGATTTGAAGAGAGGGAATGATGTGACTCCGCTAAGTGTGAATGGTGGGCTTGATAGGCTCGCAAGGTAAGCTATTTGTTTGTGGGTCGCAAAATGATGTCCATTTAAAAATTATGTTTAATTAGTTTCTTTTATTTTTATACATGCATGCGCATGGTGTTTGTGTTTGTAAATGAGAATAAATAATTTTCTCGAAAAAAAGATCACTTTATCGTCTGCATCTGCAATTCATTACAAGACAAGCACTTCCGGGGGCGAGGACAAAAAAAAAAAAAAAAAAAAAAAAAAGGGGGCGATTTAAAAAAAAAAAAAAAAAAGAATTGAAAGAAAAAATTGTCAACACCTCTAAAGTGAATGGCTGAACCATAGATTAATGATAATTTTGAACAAAGTTATCATTTTTTTTTAAACAAAATAAATCAATAAATCAATGAATCAATAAATTTTTTTTACGAAAATGCATTTTCTAAGATATTGCCTTTAGGGCGCAAAGTTGACTTTATTTCGATATTTGTTGTTATATACTTTTTTTTCAGATAAAAATAGTGCAATTCACCATAGAAAATGACTTTTATGAATTGCTAATTTAATAAATAATCGCCACTGTAAGAATTTCCATAGAAAAAAAAAAAAGAAATAAAAGAAAGTTTTAACATTCTGGCTTTAGTGTACCATCACACAGGTGAAATGCATTCAAGGTCAAATGGTTTAACGTATATGTACAATTGGAAAATGTTTTATAATCTGTGCAAATAACATGTTTTTACTTTCTTGTTTAAAATGCAGTTCATTAGTTATGGGAAGATAAGTTATGTTTATTATTCTGAAAATAAATACATTTCAAAAAATTAATGAGCTAATATTGATGCAGACTTTCTGATTGCGTAAACATGAAATGCCGTTATGCTTGCAAAAACACTGATTTTTCTTTAGAAGAAATTTAGCATATATATATAGAGTGGTCATAAAAAAATTAGTTTCCATAATTTTTTCATACAAATTCATGCAGTTCAAAGTTTTTGTTAATACTGGTATTTATTAAAATCACCTTTCATAATGAATGCGGACAATTTTCAGATTAGAAAAATTGTATAGCACAAAATGATGAATGAAAGTTAATTTTGTACTCTACAGGCGATATCGAAGAAATTTTTTTCCTTCTAAGTATTTACTTATTTTATTTATTTATTTATTTATTTTAATGAAATCAAATGTTTTCAACTCACAGATTTATGTTCCAAATTTTCGTTTTAAAGGTACAGACGAGACAAGTTTTTTTGACAGACACCCATATTGAAAAATTATACAGCACCCCCATATATTCAATTATTTTTCTTGTTTGACATTTATTATATACATACAGTCAAACTCCGATATAACGCCCCCCGAAATACCGCCAAACCCGTTTAACCGCCACATATATGGGTGAACAAATCTTCTAAATAGAGACTACAATGAAAAGTATCCGTTATAACGCCAACCAACATTTTCCAAAATATGATTTTTTGTTAAAATTAGCATTTTTTTTTTTTTTTCTGTCAAGCGTTATGCTTATTGCCGCTTTTTTGACGCATTCCAACTTATTGTATCATGGGATGTTAAAACAGAGTAGAAATCTTTCTGCGGTAAGAGGTGTATTTTGTGATAAGAGGTGTATTTTGAGATGATAGGTCAGGAAAAATTAAATGATATTATTTCAGAGTATGAACCTGCTCATGTCTATAATATGGATGAAATCGGTTTATTTTATCAGTTGCAACCCGACAAAACAATATCAATTAGATCTGTTAAAAAATGTAAAAAAATTAAAAATCGTGTATTGCTTGTGTTTTGCACTAATGTTGATACATCTGACAAACGACCATTAACTGTTATTGGTAAATCTACTAACCCAAGATGCTTTAAAAATTTCAATCCTGCTTTATATGTGGATTATGTGAAAAAAAATAAAGCATGGATGACTGCAATTTTATTTCAAAACTGGCTAGTGAATTTTAATACTGAAATAAGAAAGAAAAAGAGTCATGTATTATTGATATTAGGTAATGCATTTTGTCATGAAGTAACTCCAGTCAGCAATAACCGATTTCAATTTTTACCTCCTGATTGCATTGGTGTTTTACAACCTTTAGATGCCAGAATCATATTTTTTTTCAAAGCGCATTACTGGAAATATCATATCAGACATATTGTTGACCGTATCAGTAAAAATGATTTTTCTGCTCTTTCTAAGTTTCTAGGGAGACTATAGTTAACTGTTGGAGCCATACAGGCTTAAAAAATAGTGAAAAAGCTAGTGACGAACTAAACACTGCAGAAATTAAAGATTTACAACATGATATAAACAATTTAACTTGCATGTTAAAACATTTTTTTGCCTGCGTAAATATAGTAACAACGCAAACGCAGATCGAAATAAAATACTAGTTATCACATATTCAATGCTATGATCCAAAAATCCATACGCAAATTTTCTAATGATTGCAATATAATGAGGTAAGAGAATATTTTATTTTATTTTATTTTATTTACACAGTTAGGATTATAATTCGATATAGTGCCAAATCCGTTATAACGCCATATTATTATGTGTACCGATGATGGCTCTAAATCGAGGTTTGACTGTATATATATATACTAGTGGGCCCTGCCCCCTGCTTGTTCCGCTCACCAACCCCCGAGGGACGCGAGGGGGTGTTGATACAGTACACGGGGAACGAGAAGGATTAGTTAGAGGTCTTTACTGGCCTGGAGGGACGGCCCGCATGGAAGCAATCTTGGCCCCACCCGGCCCGAAGTAAAAGTGAAAATATAGACCCGAGACCGGCAAGACCCGCAGTCAGTGGCTTACCAAGGGAGAGGCGGAGGTGGTAGTCCGTCTCGGGTCACACGATTTTGGGGGAGGCATTTTGGTAATTTCCATTATAAATATACTTGAAAATCTAACTTCAGCACTATCTCAAACATATAATTTGGAAAATATTTTCTATAAAATATTAAAAAAATCGAATATAATCTTTGTAGAAAATATTTTTGTTCTGATGTTTTCCTTGCCACTTGAATCCATCGTGAATGAATTCCGTCACTCTCCACAACTGCTGTTGTGTTGAATGACGAGTCCTAAACGCGAATTGCTCGGGTATAATCTTGTCATGAGAGTCAAGGAATTCATTCAATCGGTGGACGAGAATATACTCATAAACCTTCGAGACTAGAGAGCAAAGAGATAGGTCGATAGCTAGAAGGGGATTGAATATCTTAGCCCCCACCCTTCGGTAAGGGGACAACGATAGCTCTATTTCAAAAATCGGGAAAAATATTGAGATTTAACATGCAATTAATGATTAAATTAATATAATAGATAAAATGGAGAGGTAGATTAATTAACATATTATTAGTGATTTGGTCCTCACCGGGTGCCTTGTGTTTTTTCAAGCCCGAAATGTAATCCTGAACCTCAGAGGGTAAAGCAGGTTGGAGAGTGTTAGGTGTGTCAGTGAGTAATAAATTTTGAACTCTGTACTCGACGAATGGGTTAGCAATGTCGGACTGAGGTGAAAACTGACTTCTAAGACTTTCAGCAATTGCTTCAGCCTTTTCCGTGTTACTATAAGCTATGCCGTTAGGGCTAATTATGGCAGGAATGTGTGTTCGTGTCCTACGAATACGGGAGGCAGCCCTCCAAATTGTGTTGTCCACAGTCGAGAGAGACTCGACAAAATTGTTGAAACTATTTTACTGAACTCCACAATTGCAGCTCTAACAGTATGAATAAGCCTGTTTAACTTATTCCTAAAATAGAGGGTCCTATGAACCTGCCATTGCCTGCGAGCATGATTTCGATCTCTATTTCCCTGATTCTATCCGGCAATAATCTGTAGTAGTCGCTGTAACTTTTGCGAGGTTCCGAGCTTTGCGTGTAGGCCTCTCGGAGTGAGTCCGCAAGCATGGCTACCGCTTGCTCAACTTCCTCTTTTGATTCTGGGATAAGAAATGGAACCTCGCGTTCCGACAGAATATCCGCGAACTGACTCAACCTCGTGGATAGAGCAGTTCTCAGATTCAGATCGTATAATTCCATATCATACCTCAAGACAACAGGTAGGTGATCAGAGTCTAGATCATTCAGCGTTTGAATGTTGTAGGCAAACGGAAAATTGCGGGTGATAGCAAAG